>OY986055.1:32674349-32806111 GCA_963920205.1 Stenodema calcarata | reverse complement strand
GACCTAGGGTTATGAAAAGTTTCGAGGACCATTGTGGGGTTGGTCGAAACTCATAAAAAAAATTTCGTAATTTTAACTCAACGCTAACTGGGCAAAGTGGCGCGGACGGCGTACGGCGGACGGCGTACGGTGTACGGCGTACGACGGACGGCGTACGGCGTACGGCGGACGGACGGATTTTTTTTAATTCGATTTTCTGAATCTACGTATCTTGAAACGTAAACCAACAAATTTTGAGGGGGGGTTAAAAAAATTTTTTCTTTGGGCGATTCCAATGGTTCATTATCGAAGATAATAAACCAAAATCCGTCCGTCCGCCGTCCGCCGTCCGTGCCACTTTGCCCAGTTAGCGTTGAGCTAAAATTACGAAATTTGGTTTCTGGGTTTGGACCAGCCCCACAATGATCCTCGAAACTTTTCATAACCCTAGGTCAAGAGGAAGGGGTTCAAAACGAACTTTGAAATTTCGACAATGTCATATCTCTAAACATTCTCATGAAACGGTGTAATGTTTAGTTCACTTTTGAATGACCTGAAAAATTACGAATCTTTTAAGACCAATTGGATTTTTGTGCGACCAGCCGTTCGTTCACAGTGACCGCGCAAAGGTTTAGGAAAAACACTAAACTTTCGCGTCGAAAACGGCCGTTATGTGACCCAACTCCCAGACGCCCAGAATAAAACTACATTTTTTCATCTTCCCGGTAAACTACAGTCTAGAAATGTTAACCGTGAGTCGGGGATAGACCACATTGCAATATTCACTCGGTTTCTCATCTGTAAAATTGTTTAAATAATACCTTTTTGTAATAATACAAATTAAATTTTGATGATGAGCTATTGACTTAAAATTTTACAAATAGGTCAGAACTGGATCACAATGCAATATTCACTCGGTTTCTTGTCTGTAAATTTGTTTAAATAATACCTATTTGTTTAAACAAATTAAATTTTGATGATGAGCTAGATACTTGAAATTTTAAATATAGGTCAGAAATGGATGATATTTCAATATTCCCTCGGTTTGTATGACATGGTATGAGTATGGTATGGTATATTATTGTATGTATGATTTGGTATAATACAGTATGGTATGATAGGAAAGAAATTCGTATGGTATGGTATGAGTACGGTGAGAATATGGTATGGTGCCGATTTGCAATAAAGTCTGGTATAGACAGAAGGGTGATCTGCACAAGGAAGATAATAAACCGTTGTGTCAAGAATTTGCAGAGTTTTTTATTCGATTTTCTGAATCTACGTATCTTGAAACGTAAACCAACAAATTTTGAGGGGGGGGTTAAAAAATTTTTTTCTTTGGGCGATTCCAATGGTTCATTATCGAAGATAATAAACCAAAATCCGTCCGTCCGCCGTACGCCGTCCGCCGTCCGCGCCACTTTGCCCAGTTAGCGTTGAGTTAAAATTACGAAATTTTTTTTATGGGTTTCGACCAACCCCACAATGGTCCTCGAAACTTTTCATAACCCTAGGTCAAGGGGAAGGGGTTCAAAACGAATTTTGAAATTTTGAAAATTTCATATCTCGAAAAATTCATATAGAACGGTATGTTTTTTATTTCATATTTCGATAGAGTTTGTTCCGTAGAATTTTTTAAGACCATCCGCAGCTTTGTACGACCAGCCGTTCGTTCACAATGACGGCTCAAAGATTGTGCCTCACTACAGGATCGTGAATCAAACTGTTGAAATACAGGTCCATTTTCATACTAACAAGGTCTTTGGAACATCATATGGGTTAAGTGATGTCGAGTTTGTTGTTCTGAGGTGCGTTTCGTGCTACGGAAATGAAGGTAATTTCGAATGTTTGTTGGTAGGTAATTCTTTTATAGAAACTGTATTACCGACGTAGTATTAAAAACCCCAGAATTATATAGTATTAATTAATAATAATTAATAATAATTATTATAAATAATAAATACAAATTATTAAAACCTAACAATAAATTATAATAATTTTCACTAGGTACTTGATAAAATTGTTAATAATCAGTGATAATTGATAATAATAATTAATCTAACATTTAGGATCTAGACATTTAGACCTAGTGATCTAGACAGAAGGGTGATCTGTACAAAGAATGTGTGTGTGGTTTTGTTGACCGTCAGTAACAATGATGTTGAGGGATGTCGAGGGTCGGTCAAATGAAAATTGTCATTAGTTATAGTTGTTGTAGTACAACTATAGTTGTACAACAACTATAACTAATGGTAATTAAATAACTACAACAACTTTCTCACAATAGAACTGTAATCAATATTATGAAACTGTTTTTAGGCCCTGAAGATGAAGAAATATATTCTTCGAAACGTTGGCACATAAATCAATTTTCATTTGACCGACCCTCCACATCCCCCTGTACAAAGAAGATAATGAACCGTTGTGTCAAGAATTTGCAGAGTTTTTCGCTTAAAAATTGTTGTAATAAATCATTGAGAATGATCACTTGTGTGTAAACAATTATTTAAACAATCACGCTCATACCGCAGCTTGTCGGCCACGCACTCCGCAGTGGTGAACGTAATATGGTTAGGTAAATCGAGAGCTATCCAACGAGTGGTGAACGATTTTCGTACGATGATAACTGGCGAAGTTAAAGGTCCGTAGCAACGAATCGGTTGTACGTGAAAATCATTAGACATTTTTCATAACGCTCTCTTCGTCACACTTTTGGTTTAAATCTTCGATAATGAACCATTGGAATCGCCCAAAGAAAAAAAATTTTAACCCCCCCTCAAAATTTGTTGGTTTACGTTTCAAGATACGTAGATTCAGAAAATCGAATAAAAAAAAATCCGTCCGTCCGCCGTACGCCGTCCGCCGTCCGAGGCACTTTGCCCAGTTAGCGTTGAGTTAAAATTACGAAATTTGGTTTCTGGGTTTGGACCAGCCCCACAATGATCCACGAAACTTTTCATAACCCTAGGTCAAGGGGAAGGGGTTCAAAACGAATTTTGAAATGTTGAAAATTCCATATCTCGAAAAATTCCCATCAAACGGTATGTTTTTTATTTCATATTTAGATAGAGTTTGTTCCGTAGAATTTTTTAAGACCATCCGCAGCTTTGTACGACCTGCCGTTCGTTCACAATGACGGCTCAAAGATTGTGCCTCACAACCCGATCGTGAATCAAACTGTTGAAATACAGGTCCATTTTCATACTAACAAGCTCTTTGGAACATCATATGGCTTAAGTGATGTCGAGTTTGTTGTTCTGAGGTGCGTTTCGTGCTACGGAAATGAAGGTAATTTCGAATGTTTGTTGGTAGGTACTTCTTTTATAGAAAAATTATTACCGACGTAGTATTAAAAACCCCAGAATTATATCGTATTAATTAATCATAATTAATAATAATTATTAATAATAATTATTATTAATAATAAATACAAATTATTAATACCTAACAATAAATTATAATAATTTTCACTAGGTACTTGATAAAATTGTTAATAATTAGTGAGAATTGATAATAATAATTAATCTAACATTTAGGATCTAGACATTTAGACCTAGTGATCTAGACAGAAGGGTGATCTGTACAAAGAAGATAATGAACCGTTGTGTCAAGAATTTGCAGAGTTTTTGAGTTATGTGCCATAGTAGACATAAAAAGCAGAACCGGTTTGGGCTTATGGATGCGAACTCTGGGGCTCGGCATGTGCCACCTCAGTGAACAAAATTGAAATCCAGCAAAACAAGATATTTCGGCTAAGTTGTGGCGCCCCTTGGTTTGTACGGAACGATGTGCTCCACAACGACTTAGGAGTAGGGACGGTGCAGGAGCGGATCAGAAAGTGCTATGGAGTCCTGCAGACAAGAGCCAGTGACCATCCGAATCCAGAAGTTGCGCACATTTCTGGGCCAGCGCCGCCTTATGGTGAACGTAGGTTAAAGCCGGGTTTACACCGGAGTTTGCAAACAGAAGTTGCAAACATCTTTAAAAACGCGCATTTTTAGATGAAACATTTCGCTGTTGCAAACAGTTTTTCAGTGTTTGCAACAGAAATTTTTGTTTCCAACAGAAGTCGGTAAAGATCAAAGGGAGTTGCAAACTTTTGTTTGCAACACAGGTTTCGGTAACTACGTGCCGTTGAAACACGAAACAGAAACATTTCCCCTCCATCCCGTAGCTGAAAAGCGCTAGGTTACGGCTAGTTTTTCCGTTACAGAAATAGCCTTTCTGTAATTTGTATCCATTTTCGAAATTTGGGACTAATCATTAAAGTTATTATTAAAGTTAGATATTCAAAATCCTCACTAGTCATTCTAACAATGTTTTTAAAACTTCCGTCCGTTCTCAGTTCACCTGATAGAGGGTCAACATCATCTCTATTCAAATCGTCCAACAGGTTGTTTCCACTGTACGTAGCTCTGGAATGCAGAAACGGCCTCACCCAGTATCGTCTTGGCCTACGTTTCTTTGACAAGACAACACACGCCGCCGCGGCTAAAATTACATCCTCGATCTTTGACATCCCGGGAACGACTGACCCCAGGAACCAGAACATTCGAGATTCGAGTCATAATCAAGGTCGAAAGGGTTTCAAACATTTTCATGAAACATGGAAATGAAACCATGAAATAAAAGTTGCAAACTTTTATTTGAAACTACTGTTTGCAACTTTTTGTTTGAAACTTAGGTGTAAACTCGACTTAAGGAGAAGAGTCCTGAGGGACAACGCACACACTCTGCTGGACTAGGACTAAATCCCCCACAGTACCCTGATTGAGACGAAGTGACCCATAAAAATTACAGTTGACCATACTTCCCCTTGATCCCCACAACCCGTCCTTGAGGTATACATTGTGGAATAAACTGATTGATTGATGGAAAAAAAAACAGACGAAGGAGCCGAGAAACACGATTTTTTATTAGCCATAAACCTTCCCATAGCAAATCCGGTTATATAGGGAAAAACCGCATTAACATCTATCCAGCGGTTGAAGCGCCAAATGGTCAACAATTTTTCATATCGCTTTCTTCGTCACACTTTTTGAGTTATGTGCCATAGTAAAGACATAAAATTTCAAAAGTACAGTTACCTAACATACAAAATAAACGAGTGAGGCTTCGTTGATTACAACTTTGGCCCAGAGCTTAAATTGGATCCAGGAGAAAATTTGGCATTTGAAAATCCATAAGTGATAGATTGATTTGGCTTTTTCTTTATCCACCTGGGAGGAGAGTTAGGGCCTTTGGGTGCTTTCTACCATTCTCCCAGAAAGTTATATCAGACATCGTTGAAAAAATAAAAATAAAAAATAAGTAAATACAGTAGGTAGTTACTTCTATGTTTCATGCATATTGCACAATACCTTAATAGTAACCTTTTTTGTAGTTCCTTTTGTGTAATTTGAAAAAATCTGTAAATTCTTGTGCCTTGCAATATAAATGATCTCCAGATTATTGAGGTCCTGTGCTTCGGTATCTGCAACGGCCTACTTTCCTTTCCTGTGCCCATATAGTGTATATAATATATACATATTATGTTACATATACCTACACGATATATCGCTCATCCACGTCAATTTTTCGTAGATATCCTGGTTTACGAAATTTTAATCATTTGTGCAACTACTTGTGCAAAGAGTGGAACTACCCCATGTTACTTACGCTCAGCGATTTTCTGCCAGCCAAGCTTGCAATATCAGCCTCGCAACCAATCTTATAGCCACATTTTGGGCTTTCTGAAGTTTCAGGAGGGTTTTGTTTTTAAGATCGCAGTAAGCTGAAGTGGCGTAGTCAAAATTTGGCAAGAGGAGTTCAGAGGGGTTCAGAGGATTTGATGGTAGTTTAACAATGCCAGTCAGTTAGTGGCAAACTGAATGCTCCATTTGAATAATGCGCTATTGCGATAGTTTCAACATTTTCAGCATTCTAGGGTCATACAAAAATGCATACGAAATCTGCTCGCTTTCCTATTTCTCAGCCCCTCCGCATTCACCCACAATTTAAATTCTATGTACGGGTGAAGGGGGGGGATTACATCCCCCCCCCCAATCGCCTCATCAACCACCTACGTTTGCCCGCTTCCCTCTCTTTCACCCACTTCCACACTCACATTCACCCACAATTTAAATTTAAGGAGTTGTGCAAGGGGTGGAGACCAACCCCCCGCCCCCTCTCATCAATCTCCTCTATCCCCCCCCCCCCCAACCGCCTTCTTATCCCACCCACAACTTCAATTCATTTATCCATTGATTGTAATATTCAATATAATTTCGTCGCTTAAGAGGCAGCACCACGAATCTAACTTTTGCCAACTTTTCAGGAGGTTGAAAAAACATGTTTTGGTTTATTATCTTCGATAATGAACCATTGGAATCGCCCAAAGAAAAAAAAATTTTAACCCCCCCTCAAAATTTGTTGGTTTACGTTTCAAGATACGTAGATTCAGAAAATCGAATAAAAAAAAATCCGTCCGTCCGCCGTACGCCGTACGCCGTACGCCGTACGCCGTACGCCGTCCGCCGTCCGCCGTCCGCCGTCCGCCGTCCGAGGCACTTTGCCCAGTTAGCGTTGAGTTAAAATTACGAAATTTGGTTTCTGGGTTTGGACCAGCCCCACAATGATCCACGAAACTTTTCATAACCCTAGGTCAAGGGGAAGGGGTTCAAAACGAATTTTGAAATTTTGAAAATTCCATATCTCGAAAAATTCCCATCAAACGGTATGTTTTTTATTTCATATTTAGATAGAGTTTGTTCCGTAGAATTTTTTAAGACCATCCGCAGCTTTGTACGACCAGCCGTTCGTTCACAATGACGGCTCAAAGATTGTGCCTCACAACCCGATCGTGAATCAAACTGTTGAAAAACAGGTCCATTTTCATACTAACAAGCTCTTTGGAACATCATATGGCTTAAGTGATGTCGAGTTTGTTGTTCTGAGGTGCGTTTCGTGCTACGGAAATGAAGGTAATTTCGAATGTTTGTTGGTAGGTACTTCTTTTATAGAAAAATTATTACCGACGTAGTATTAAAAACCCCAGAATTATATCGTATTAATTAATCATAATTAATAATAATTATTATTAATAATAAATACGAATTATCAATACCTAACAATAAATTATAATAACTTTCAGTAGGTACTTGATAAAATTGTTAATAATTAGTGATAATTGACAATAATAATTAATCTAACATTTAGGATCTAGACATTTAGACCTAGTGATCTAGACAGAAGGGTGATCTGTACAAAGAAGATAATGAACCGTTGTGTCAAGAATTTGCAGAGTTTTTGTCTGACATATTGGCTCTTCTGTCCTTTTTCTCACCATTTTGGTTTATTATCTTCGATAATGAACCATTGGAATCGCCCAAAGAAAAAAAAATTTTAACCCCCCCTCAAAATTTGTTGGTTTACGTTTCAAGATACGTAGATTCAGAAAATCGAATTAAAAAAAATCCGTCCGTCCGCCGTACGCCGTACGCCGTCCGCCGTACGCCGTCCGCCGTCCGCGCCACTTTGCCCAGTTAGCGTTGAGTTAAAATTACGAAATTTGGTTTCTGGGTTTGGACCAGCCCCACAATGGTCCTCGAAACTTTTCATAACCCTAGGTCAAGGGGAAGGGGTTCAAAACGAATTTTGAAATTTTGAAAATTCCATATCTCGAAAAATTCCCATCAAACGGTATGTTTTTTATTTCATATTTAGATAGAGTTTGTTCCGTAGAATTTTTTAAGACCATCCGCAGCTTCGTACGACCAGCCGTTCGTTCACAATGAGGGCTCAAAGATTGTGCCTCACAACACGATCGTGTATCAAACTGTTGAAATACAGGTCCATTTTCATACTAACAAGCTCTTTGGAACATCATATGGCTTAAGTGATGTCGAGTTTGTTGTTCTGAGGTGCGTTTCGTGCTACGGAAATGAAGGTAATTTCGAATGTTTGTTGGTAGGTACTTCTTTTATAGAAAAATTATTACCGACGTAGTATTAAAAACCCCAGAATTATATCGTATTAATTAATCATAATTAATAATAATTATTATTATTAATAAATACGAATTATTAATACCTAACAATAAATTATAATAATTTTCAGTAGGTACTTGATAAAATTGTTAATAATTAGTGATTATTGATAATAATAATTAATCTAACATTTAGGATCTAGACATTTAGACCTAGTGATCTAGACAGAAGGGTGATCTGTACAAAGAAGATAATGAACCGTTGTGTCAAGAATTTGCAGAGTTTTTTATTGTCAGGCAACACACATTTTGTAAGAGGTTTCAGTACTCTGACATCGAAATTACAAACAAAAAAACCGTTAGATAATATCTATGTGGTATTGCCCAAAAAGTTTGGTAGATACGTGTCGATGAAGACCATTTTTTCGCCTACTCATCGATAAATTTATTTGTCTTGCTCTTAAACATAAAATTTTAGATTTTTAGATAACTAGAGGACATTTTGAGTTCATCAATTCGACTTTTAACAATTAACTCGATTCAACTCGGAAGAAGTTTAATTCATATCAAAGAGAGAAATTCTTTTTCATTTTGAATGAACTCGACTTTTAACAATCAACTCGATTTCTAAACAATCAATATCAATTCAGAGCTAGGTATAATAGGAAGGTAGATCGACAAGTGAAGAGAGCGAGACTGAACGAGTGGACATTATAGAGTTAGCCCTACTTTTCACCAAAATTGACAGGGTGTCTACGAGAGTTATGGGACAAACTCGAGGAATCAATTCTACAGCTAATTTGCAACAAAAGGTTTCTCGTAGAGTTTTGGTAGTCTCGTTCGACCGCTCGAACCGTCAACATCTATCGCTTATCACGCTCTCGCTTGTCTGTTGTTTACTTTTCGTGATTTAGTATTCCAGCTTGCCAGCCGATAAGGTGAGTCACATTTATTGTAGTCACCTCTCATTTTAGGATCGCAACTGGTGTTGCCTTCCTCATGATGGAGGGACTTAAAAATGATGCAGATTCCGGGAAAACGGAAACCAATACGATTATTGAACCGAGTACGAGTACTTCAAGCGAGTTCAAAGCTCCTCGATCTAAACGTAACAAGAATCCCACTACTAATTTGGCTTATCCTCCAAAAAGACCAATTAACACAATTGCGAAAAATGTAGTCACTGCAAATAAATTTACACCACTTATAGCATTTAATGATGGGGAAGACGATGGAGAAGATACAATGAGTAATGAAGATACTGTTGATCAATCTGAAAGACCTCAGAAACTTGGTTTATCCATAACGTTCACGTATAAAGGAGATGATTGTGTCACTAATCTAATTACTTTCATTCAGAGTATAGACGACAAAGTTATTATAAAAACGCTGGGCAAAAATGAGTATAAAATCACTCCGTCTTCACAACTTTTATATCGTAATTATATATCTGTTCTCAGCACAAAGAAAACTGAATTTGACTTTCATACGTACCTACCAAAAGAACAACGTCCTTACAGATTAGTTATTCGAGGGCTACCTTCAAAAATGGATACGTCATATATAGCTAATCAGATAGAAATTGAACATGGAGTCAAACCGAAGCAGGTTGTAAATGCCATGCATGCTACCGGTGAACTAAAATGAGAGTTGATGCCAATATACTATGTCGATTTTGACCCAACCATCGATACGAACAATTTTCTTGCAGTTAAATACATAGCTCATATTGCATGCAGGGTAGAAGAGTACACACCCCGTGCTGGGCCAATCCATTGCAAAAACTGCCAGCAGTGGAATCACTCTCGAGGCCAATGCTCTCGACCTTTGCGATGTGGAATTTGTGCAGGAATGCATGATACACGAACTTGTACCTCCCCAGCCGCAAGAAAGTGTGTCAACTGCAGTGAGGCACATGCATCCTCTTGGAAGGGGTGTGCAGTATATCGAAAATTGGCTGGCGTGCCAAGACCATCCAGAACTGAACGCCGCACAAATACCCGCAATAATGTCGAGATGACTCTTCCTGATTTCAATAGCATTAACTTCCCCCCTCTACAGAATGAAACTAGTGCAAGTCAACATGCCGGTTCCCCACAACATCAAAATCGACGAATTAATCACTCAATGCGTTATCGAGATGCTCTTAAATCCACAAATGCAATAGACAACAATCCTTCTCAAGCAAATATGGGGTCAATTATTCAGGACATCATTTCCACTGTAGTACAACAGGTAGTCTCATTACTGAAGGTAGAAATTCTTCGTGCATTCAAATCCATAAACTTTGCTCAATTAATACATCCATGAATAGACCCATTACCAAATTACGAGTCATGACTTGGAATACTTGCTCTATCAGAGGAAAATATCAGGAATTACTTCATTATGCAAATGTTCATGACTTGGATATTCTGATGTTAACAGAAGTCAAGCTCCCATCCTGGAAGTCGTGGTCGCTTCCTGGATACACTTCATATGCCGCTTACGATCCTGATGATAATGGTTGTGCAGGTGCATTACTACTCGTGCGTTCAACCCTGAGTCAATCTGCGATGCTACCGATAAGGGAGAAAGATGTGCAAATGGCGCGATGTGTACTCCACTCGGTAGGCGAGAATATACAGCTTGGTGCCGTGTATATGCCACCTGAGGATAGAAGACGAGGACGCAAACTCACTATGGGTACCTTATGGTCCATGTCACATGAACTTGGCTCAACCTTCCTCATAGGAGGAGATTTCAATGCTAAGCATTCATCATGGAACGATCGAAGGGCCAACTCTTACGGAACCCTAATTGATGCCTGGCGGCATACATTCAAATTACAAATATCAACACCTGGTGTTCCCACCAGATATGATACACGAGCAGGAGTAGCTCCCACCCATATTGACTTCTTCATCAGTAAAGGCCTCCAATCTCGAATAACTAATACTGCAGTGGAACACGATTTAAGTTCAGATCATCTTCCAGTACACACAGAGATGTATGCTAAGCCAGTCACCAACATAGCCAGACCCACTTTAGTTAAGCACCCAATGGATTGGGATCGATATCGTATACACATCGCTACGACTCTGACCAGCCTGCCAACTATAAGAAGCACAATTGATATTGATAATGCGGCGAGTAAAATAACGTCTGTCATAACTTCTGCAGCCTCCCTAGCAGCCCCCAAAATGCTACCGACGCCTCGAACTAACATACATCTGCCACCATTTATTAATGATATATGGGAAGCACGAAAACGGGCTCGCAGAAGATGGTTAAGAACGAAGAATATAGGAGAAAGAAGGCTGAGCAATGCTCTGGGGAATGTCATAAGAGCGGAAGTCAACAACATCCGAGAAGAACAGTTGAGAGATAAACTCGTCTCGCTTGATGCAAAGGACTGCTCACTGTATAGGGCAACTAGAATCCTGACAAAGAAAGGACAAAGTATACTCCCGTTGAAGAAAGGTTCACAATGGTTGTCACTTCCTGAGGATAAAGTCAACCATTTCGCTGATTTACTGGAAAATAGATTTCAACCACATCCGGGTCTCGAGGCTTCTGAATTGGGTGAAGATTATTCCAGTTTCCCTTCTCCTTCTATATTCTTCTCCCCCAAAGATGTTAAAAGAGTCATTCGATCATCACCTACAAGAAAAGCCCCTGGTATAGATCTAATTGTGCAGCCTTTACTCTCACGCGGACCCCGCAAACTGTTTGCACATTTGGCACATATATATACTGCATCAGTACGGTTGGGATACTTCCCACAAGCCTGGAGACATGCTGCTATTTGTATGGTACTGAAACCTAACAAACCTCCTCACTTGCCTACTTCTTACCGCCCTATCAGCCTTCTTTCCCTACTATCAAAGATATACGAGCGTCTTCTTCTCCCACATTTTCAACGATTCACCGATCATCTTATACCAAATCAACAGTTTGGCTTTCGTCAGGACCACTCCTGCCCACTCCAGCTACAACGGTATACAAATTATATCAAAAATGTGTATCACCAGCGAAAAGTGTGTCATTCCGCTTACTTTGATGTGGAGCAGGCTTTTGACAGGACATGGCACGATGGCCTTCTATACAAGCTCCGTCAGCATCTCCCCAACAACCTATATTCAATAGTTGAATACTACTTGCAAGATAGATCGTTTGTGGTCTCAATCCAAAATATACACTCAACATCAAGACCGATTGGAGCAGGAGTGCCACAAGGGAGCGTGTGGGGGCCTTATTTATATTCCGTATATACAAGTGACATGCCTCTCGAGGTCATTGAAGGGTTTTCTGGATTATATGCTGACGATCTGGTCTATGCCGTATCGCATGAGGAATCCGAAGTCGCGAACTTGAACCTCCAACATATGCTCGACGTACTGGGACAATGGTGCACGAAATGGAGAATTAAAATTAACAGTGAAAAATCCAGTATCGTGACATACACATATAAGAGAAATTATGAAGGTGCTGAGCTTCGCTATCTTGGACAGTTGATTCCAATCAAAACCTCTCATAAATACCTTGGGGTGATATTGGACAAACGATTCACGTTCCACGACCACATCAGCGAGTTGATAAAGAAAGTCAGACAGAGGGTTACCCAGTTGAGGTCCTTTCTTGTCAGCCCTCATCTATCGATCCAGAACAAGTTGCTCATGTATAAAACGCTTATCCGACCCATTTGGACGTACGCTTTGGCCGTTTGGGGTACCTGCTCCAGATCAGAATTCCGGAGGATAGAGCAGCAGCAAAATAAAATTTTACAACGTTGGATTGTACAAGCCCCTCCTCTCGTAAGGAACGAAACAATATATCATGACCTCCAACTAGAGCCGCCGATTGAAATTCTAAACAAGTGCTGCAACTCCTTCATACAACGCAACTCCGACCATTACAACCCTTTGGTTAACGAAGGATTTCAAACTCCGGCAATCAGACGACTCTCTCGACCACGACACATTATGGACATTGCTTCGTGAAATAACCTTTCATTTATATTTAGATTAAATGTATTTTCATTTATATAAACTTATCAGCCTGTTTTAATTGAAAAGACGTTAATTATTTATCTGCAACCATGTCTGCAGATAATATTTTGAGAATGAATGTATGAACACCTATCCAATGAGGTATATTATTGTATAATGGTCTCAAACAATAAACTTTCTTCAAAAAAAAAAAAAAAAAAAAAAAGAGTTTTGGTTTATTATCTTCGATAATGAACCATTGGAATCGCCCAAAGAAAAAATTTTTTTAACCCCCCCTCAAAATTAGTTGGTTTACGTTTCAAGATACGTAGATTCAGAAAATCGAATAAAAAAACTCTGCAAATTCTTGACACAACGGTTCATTATCTTCTTTGTACAGATCACCCTTCTGTCTAGATCACTAGGTCTAAATGTCTAGATCCTAAATGTTAGATTAATTATTATTATCAATTATCACTAATTATTAACAATTTTATCAAGTACCTAGTGAAAATTATTATAATTTATTGTTAGGTATTAATAATTTGTATTTATTATTAATAATAATTATTATTAATTATGATTAATTAATACGATATAATTCTGGGGTTTTTAATACTACGTCGGTAATAATTTTTCTATAAAAGAAGTACCTACCAACAAACATTCGAAATTACCTTCATTTCCGTAGCACGAAACGCACCTCAGAACAACAAACTCGACATCACTTAAGCCATATGATGTTCCAAAGAGCTTGTTAGTATGAAAATGGACCTGTATTTCAACAGTTTGATACACGATCGTGTTGTGAGGCACAATCTTTGAGCCCTCATTGTGAACGAACGGCTGGTCGTACGAAGCTGCGGATGGTCTTAAAAAATTCTACGGAACAAACTCTATCTAAATATGAAATAAAAAACATACCGTTCTATATGAATTTTTCGAGATATGAGATTTTCAAATTTTCAAAATTCGTTTTGAACCCCTTCCCCTTGACCTAGGGTTATGAAAAGTTTCGAGGACCATTGTGGGGTTAGTCGAAACCCATAAAAAAAATTTCGTAATTTTAACTCAACGCTAACTGGGCAAAGTGGCGCGGACGGCGTACGGCGGACGGCGTACGGCGGACGGACGGATTTTTTTTTATTCGATTTTCTGAATCTACGTATCTTGAAACGTAAACCAACAAATTTTGAGGGGGGGTTAAAATTTTTTTTTCTTTGGGCGATTCCAATGGTTCATTATCGAAGATAATAAACCAAAAAAATCCGTCCGTCCGCCGTACGCCGTCCGCGCCACTTTGCCCAGTTAGCGTTGAGTTAAAATTACGAAATTTTTTTTTATGGGTTTCGACCAACCCCACAATGGTCCTCGAAACTTTTCATAACCCTAGGTCAAGGGGAAGGGGTTCAAAACGAATTTTGAAAATTTGAAAATCTCATATCTGGAAGAATTCATATAGAACGGTATGTTGGTTTATTATCTTCGATAATGAACCATTGGAATCGCCCAAAGAAAAAATTTTTTTAACCCCCCCTCAAAATTTGTTGGTTTACGTTTCAAGATACGTAGATTCAGAAAATCGAATAAAAAAAAACTCTGCAAATTCTTGACACAACGGTTCATTATCTTCTTTGTACAGATCACCCTTCTGTCTAGATCACTAGGTCTAAATGTCTAGATCCTAAATGTTAGATTAATTATTATTATCAATTATCACTAATTATTAACAATTTTATCAAGTCAATTTTATCAATTTTACCTAGTGAAAATTATTCTAATTTATTGTTAGTTATTAATAATTTGTATTTATTATTAATAATTATTATTATTAATTATGATTAATTAATACGATATAATTCTGGGGTTTTTAATACTACGTCGGTAATAATTTTTTCTATAAAAGAAGTACCTACCAACAAACATTCGAAATTACCTTCATTTCCGTAGCACGAAACGCACCTCAGAACAACAAACTCGACATCACTTAAGCCATATGATGTTCCAAAGAGCTTGTTAGTATGAAAATGGACCTGTATTTCAACAGTTTTAGTCAAGATCGTGTTGTGAGGCACAATCTTTGAGCCGTCATTGTGAAACGAACGGCTGGTCGTACAAAGCTGCGGATGGTCTTAAAAAATTCTACGGAACAAACTCTATCTAAATATGAAATAAAAAACATACCGTTCTATATAAATTTTTCGAGATATGAAATTTTCAAAATTTCAAAATTCGTTTTGAACCCCTTCCCCTTGACCTAGGGTTATGAAAAGTTTCGAGGACCATTGTGGGGTTGGTCGAAACCCATAAAAAAAATTTCGTAATTTTAACTCAACGCTAACTGGGCAAAGTGGCGCGGACGGCGTACGGCGGACGGCGGACGGCGTACGGCGTACGGCGTACGGCGTACGGCGGACGGACGGATTTTTTTTTATTCGATTTTCTGAATCTACGTATCTTGAAACGTAAACCAACAAATTTTGAGGGGGGGTTAAAATTTTTTTTTCTTTGGGCGATTCCAATGGTTCATTATCGAAGATAATAAACCAAAATCCGTCCGTCCGCCGTACGCCGTACGCCGTACGCCGTCCGCGCCACTTTGCCCAGTTAGCGTTGAGTTAAAATTACGAAATTTTTTTTATGGGTTTCGACCAACCCCACAATGGTCCTCGAAACTTTTCAGAACCCTAGGTCAAGGGGAAGGGGTTCAAAACGAATTTTGAAAATTTGAAAATCTCATATCTCGAAAAATTCATATAGGACGGTATGTTTTTTATTTCATATTTAGATAGAGTTTGTTCCGTAGAATTTTTTAAGACCATCCGCAGCTTTGTAGGACTAGCCGTTCGTTCACAATGACGGCTCAAAGATTGTGCCTCACAACACGATCGTGACTCAAACTGTTAAAATACAGGTCCATTTTCATACTAACAAGCTCTTTGGAACATCATATGGCTTAAGTGATGTCGAGTTTGTTGTTCTGAGGTGCGTTTCGTGCTACGGAAATGAAGGTAATTTCGAATGTTTGTTGGTAGGTACTTCTTTTATAGAATAATAATTATTAATATTATATTATATTATTATTATAATAATTATTAATATTATATTATATTAATACTACGTCGGTAATAATTATTATTACCGACGTAGTATTAAAAACCCCAGAATTATATCGTATTAATTGATCATAATTAATAATAATTATTATTAATAATAAATACGAATTATTAATACCTAACGATAAATTATAATAATTTTCACTAGGTACTCGATAAAATTGTTAATAATTAGTGATAATTGATAATAATAATTAATCTAACATTTAAAATATAGACATTCAGACCTAGTGATCTAGACAGAAGGGTGATCTGTACAAAGAAGATAATGAACCGTTGTGTCAAGAATTTGCAGAGTTTTTATTTCATATTTAGATACAACACGATCGTGACTCAAACTGTTGAAATACAGGTCCATTTTCATACTAACAAGCTCTTTGGAACATCATATGGCTTAAGTGATGTCGAGTTTGTTGTTCTGAGGTGCGTTTCGTGCTACGGAAATGAAGGTAATTTCGAATGTTTGTTGGTAGGTAGGTACTTCTTTTATAGAAAAATTATTACCGACGTAGTATTAAAAACCCCAGAATTATATCGTATTAATTAATCATAATTAATAATAATTATTATTATTAATAAATACGAATTATTAATACCTAACAATAAATTTTAATAATTTTCACTAGGTACTTGATAAAATTGTTAATAATTAGTGATAATTGATAATAATAATTAATCTAACATTTAGGATCTAGACATTTAGACCTAGTGATCTAGACAGAAGGGTGATCTGTACAAAGAAGATAATGAACTGTTGTGTCAAGAATTTTTTTCATTGAAAATAATTGAATCGTTTATTGAAAATATGAATAAAAATTTCCAACAAAAACAAAGAGGGCTGGTTCACGGAGAGGATACCCTTCATCACCAGGTCTGTCTTCCGCTTCAAATCTTCTTCTTCTTTGAAAACGACTATGCGTTTTTTGCAGAGTTTTTTTTTATTCGATTTTCTGAATCTACGTATCTTGAAACGTAAACCAACAAATTTTGAGGGGGGGTTAAATTTTTTTTTCTTTGGGCGATTCCAATGGTTCATTATCGAAGATAATAAACCAAAAATGATTACCGACGTAGTATCAAAAACCCCAGAATTATATCGTATTAATTAATAATAATTATTATTAATAATAAATACAAATTATTAATACCTAACAATAAATTATAATAATTTTCACTAGGTACTTGATAAAATTGTTAATAATTAGTGATTATTGATAATAATAATTAATCTAACATTTAGGATCTAGACATTTAGACCTAGTGATCTAGACACAAGGGTGATCTGTACAAAGAAGATAATGAACCGTTGTGTCAAGAATTTGCAGAGTTTTTTCATTACTCAACTAAAAAACCGACTTTTTTTACTTTTAAGATTTTTTTCGTGCTTTCGATCTTGTCTCAGTAAAACGGCTTTCTCTCCATTACATTAATACGGAAAATAAAAGTTGAGGATACCATTGGAAAGAACGTTAAATTTGCTATCTTCCTGATATAAAATCCGATTTTTTTTAGACAGTAGGTACTTATTGACGAAAAAATGGCCAAACCTTGATCCTATACAAAACATGCAAAGTCAACATTTACAACAGTTGAACAATTGGGTGAAAGAAGGATTTTCGCTTTAATCCGTGAAAATACCCTGCGGATCACCAAAAGAGTTTAACCAGGTTAATCAGATTATTTCGAAAGACAAAATATTTTCTCGGATAAAAAATGGTGGAATATTGAGTTTTATTAGTGAAAAACGCCAAGAATTGGAAGCAAAATCTCAAAAAATGATTGGTGGACCGAAACTTGTTCTCATATCCGTGTTAATAATTTCTTAAATGTAGATCATTTGGATCAATTAATGGCAACCTGCTCTTTTGCGTCGAGGGCAGTTTATGTACGTTACTTGAAAAATTTGATAAATAGGTCATGATGTCTCAAGAAATACTATTTCCCATGTCAAACTATATATTTTATCTATTATAAAATTAGTATGTATCGTATGTATGGTGTGTGTGGTATGTATGTTAATGGCGAAGAAAAATTGGGTATTCAAAATTCAATTAATTCAGTCCATTTCCATCTCGATTATACAGAATCCAACATACTCAACACTGGTTCGTACTGCTATTTGTGTGGAATCTATTTGGGAGTATTGTGTATCGATAGTATTGTATCTGTATTATAGGTTATGGGAAGTGAAGTTAGGTTAGGTAAGCAGTCATTCAGCAGTTCTTCGTGTTCAACGACGTGATCAGCAGTCTCCTCAGATCTAAGGAGGACCGGATTTCGGTGCTAGGATTCGAACAGACGAATTCAGCTCTCCAAATCCCCAACTGATTTGTATACTCCTTACATTACATTCTAATAAATTCATTTCTGTTACAGCTATTTGCAGGAAAGACTGCCACGCAACAAGAGGCTACTGCGAGTACCCTGGGGAGTGCAGGTAGAATTTATACGTTTTTTCTTAATTTTTATTTAAACCGAATATTATTATGAAACCGCCATTCTTATAGTCAGGGACGAGAGACCAAAACTCTTGCCTACCATCACCAGTAGACCCGTCGTTATTTTTCGCAATCGATAATATCTTTTCGTTCGTTTTCCGAGAGTTAAACTTCAAAATCCCTAAAAAGTTTCTTCTTTTTATTCAGGCGGTCAAGGCTACAGCCTCCCCACCTTCACCGATTGACTTGAAATTTGGCACAGAGCTTCGTTTCAACTTAAGCAATTGCCTTTCAAGAGATTCAAGTCGCTAGGTTTAAAGGGAGCCTAGTTATATAACCTCTCCTTTATTCTTGCTCAATCTATTCATGTTATTAATTTATAACATTATTAATAAATAGGTAATTAATTTATTAATAAATAATTAATTCATAATTTGCTTAATATTAAGACCTCTATAGGTCTTTTCAAATTTAACAACAAAAATATGTAATATCCCCCCAAAAAACACTCTGCGTAAAAATCCTCGCAACTATCATTCAGCAGCAGCCGGAAATATTTATGATATCCCTCCTTCCCCCCCCCCCCCCTTCCTTCCAACTAAAGTAATGTCCTAACCACTTGACGAATCTCCCCTTGGCTTGACGTTTTCATTACTTCACATCTATGCATTATGTACAGAGATGTGTAGCAATAAATTGGTACCTACGTCTCCTACAAAATCGAAAAAATTCAGAGAAAGAGTCCTCAGGTAGAAATCAAACTCACTTCACCTGATTTCTCTGACGAGCGCAATTATTTACGTTTTCAGTCGCTGGTTATTTGAATAGAGTAAATTTAAAACAATACCACTGCCTGTAGCGTGAAACGTCACTGGATAAAATAAAAATTCTTTAATTTTTCTCTCAAGGTCAGTATGTAATTTTCCCGGCAGTATCTAAATCCCTGTGAAAGGTGGTCAACGGTAGGAACCGATTTCTCAGGCGCTGTTCAACCTGTCGCCCTATTTTTTTCTTTTGTTTTTTGAAAATTGAAATTGAAAATTGAAAAAAATTTTATTGTACATAGGACTAGTCCCTCATAGTGTACATCAAATGACTTAAGATTAATGACGTTATAAAAATACAATAAAATATAGAAAAAAAAGAAGTAAGGACGGAAGTAAATACAAATTAAAGTAGATAGGAAAAGAAAGGGATATGAGAAGAGATTTATGTCAAGGGAATGTAATTTATGTTTTAAAAAACCTGCGTACCGCAACCCTGAAACGCCCAAGCCAATGGGTAGAGCGAACCCCCATTGGAAGTTTATTCCAAAGTCTCGCCCCCGCAACCGCAAAAGAGTTGCTATAAGACTTGGTAGCGTGGGTAGGGATCCTCAGAGCACATGACCTAGGCGACAGCGCAGCACAAAATTGAGTTCGGAGATAGGATGGAGCCATACCACGCAGTACCTTGAATACCATCAGACACAACCTATATTTATAATAAGAAAAAAGATCGAGGCCCATGAATTTGGTCTTGAAAGCCTCGAGGTGATCACGCGTCCTGAGTCCGAAGGCATAACGCACACAACAGTTATATGCGACCTCAAGACGACGGGCCGGAATGCTACAAAGAGAGGCACTGAAGACGGAATCGCAATACAGGAAGATGGGCATTATTAGTGCCACAACAAGACCAGGCTTTTTGTTTTGTCAAGAATATTATTCTGTAGAGACTGTGCCAAGGAAATACCAGCATGACTTTGTGAAAAAAAAAAAATAGGGGAGGTTTTGAAGAAAGTGTCGATTTTTTACTAAGTTTCTCTGGAAAGAACGCGATGCCCCAGATGAAAATTGCGACTAATCCTTGGCACAGTTTGTGCCGATATACCAGTGGACATTAAATAAAAAGTATGAAAATAAATTCACTGGTAACGGAGGAAAGTGTTCCTGAGTGCTGCTGCAAAACGTGATTTTTCAGAAAAGTTTTTCTGAGAAAACGTGTTTTTCTGAAAAGTAGTTGTTTCGTTGACGTAACGTCGCGACGTCCCCACTATGTTTGAGGGTGATGGGAGGCTTTGACGACGAAGAAGAAGAAGAAGAACAACAACAACAAGTAGGTTATAATTCGACAGGTTACCGATGTTTGGTTTGGTCGGATTATAATATAAATCCGCATGGAAGAAGGGAGACTCCCTTCTTCCATGATAAATCCGACAGATATATTCAGTCATTCCGTCCTCCTTTGCGTGTCATTTTCGTCGGCATTATTTGCCAGTGTTTTTTTCTATTACACCATAGCTAGAACACCAAAGCTTTTCAAAAACCATGGTTCTAGCGATTCGTCGGAACACGGATAAAACCTTGCCACAGATGAAAAAAGCTGTTTGGAGTAAGTACTTTTCTTCACGTCCTGTCCACTGACAAACAGCCCTGTAATCTATTTTGTTCTGAATAATGGTGTCGGTATAAAAAAACAAACAAAAAACTAAATGCTTGCATACGAGTCTGCAACACATTGAGACATTTTATGTCAATATTAATAACCTCCATTGGCACGACACAATGTGTCGTGCCAATGGAGGTTATTAATATTGACATGTCATGTATTCACGCTGATGGCTAAATCAAAACTAACAATGACCAAACAACGAATCCCAGTTTCCTATACAATCAACTTTGTTTGGATGCAGCATTATTTTAATGAAAACAGAAATGTAAATATCCTCATCCTTAAGCAATTGATCACAAAACAAGCGGCAGCGTTCACTTTATCTATTTATAACATAAAAATTATATATAAGTCTGATATAAATACCAAGAAATGCGTTATAATTCGAGAGGTTTCGATCGAATGGCGAACGATTTTTGTTCTATGAAAACTACTGGAGTTTCATTTCCCTAGCAACGGCTTGGTTGTAAGTTAAAATTATCGTAAAATGTAGGTAACGCTTTTCGATGACACTTTTTCATGACAGTTTTGGTTTATTATCTTCGATAATGAACCATTGGAATCGCCCAAAGAAAAAAAAATTTTAACCCCCCCTCAAAATTTGTTGGTTTACGTTTCAAGATACGTAGATTCAGAAAATCGAATAAAAAAAAATCCGTCCGTCCGCCGTACGCCGTCCGCCGTACGCCGTCCGCGCCACTTTGCCCAGTTAGCGTTGAGTTAAAATTACGAAATTTTTTTTATGGGTTTCGACCAACCCCACAATGGTCCTCGAAACTTTTCATAACCCTAGGTCAAGGGGAAGGGGTTCAAAACGAATTTTGAAAATTTGAAAATCTCATATCTCGAAAAATTCATATAGAACGGTATGTTTTTTATTTCATATTTAGATAGAGTTTGTTCCGTAGAATTTTTTAAGACCATCTGCAGCTGTGTACGACCAGCCGTTCGTTCACAATGACGGCTCAAAGATCGTGACTCAAACTGTTGAAATCCAGGTCCATTTTCATACTAACAAGCTCTTTGGAACATCATATGGCTAAAGTAATGTCGAGTTTGTTGTTCTGAGGTGCGTTTCGTGCTACGGAAATGAAGGTAATTTCGAATGTTTGTTGGTAGGTACCTACTTCTTTTATAGAAAAATAATTTTTATTACCGACGTAGTATTAAAAACCCCAGAATTTTATCGTATTAATTAATCATAATAAATAATAATTATTATTATTAATAAATACGAATTATTAATACCTAACAATAAATTATAATAATTTTCACTAGTTTTATTTTAATGTGCCAAAGCAAAGACATAAACTGTTAACAACAAAAATCAATCACAAGGCATAGAATATAAACGCAGCGAATACTTTCACCTGCCAATTTCAGTGGTGCAAGCAATCAAGCCGATTTTCGTTGCTCTCGCCCCAGGTTTGAGAATTATTGTAACCCTCTTCCAGTGGTTCGATCTTCTTATTTTTTTTTTCATTATGTCCACAATATAATAAACTATTTTATTGTATATTAATTGAAAAATCGATTTTTTTGCACCAAAAAAATTAAAAGTACCTACTGCCCAGTGACTTAATAATTTTATAATTATTAATAATTATAATAAACTATTTTATTGTATATTAATTGAAAAATCGATTTTTTTGCACCAAAAAAATTAAAAGTACCTACTGCCCAGTGACTTAATTAATTTGAATTAATAAATTTCCAGTGACGAATTAGGAAAAACAGGTGAGTATAGGAAAAAGGTTTTAGGTGAAAATCGAGCCCACGTTTTCTAGGTTTTTAGGTGTTCTAGGTTCTACATTTTATCAGATCTTATCAACTGGGGGCCAATTTTATTCGGATTTCTCTGGTTCCTGTTTTTCGAACTTCTCGATAAACAAACATTTGGCGGCAGACCCAAACGGTAACTAAGTAGAATAGGGAATCTACCTGCACAACTAGTTAAAAAGCATCTTGAATGAAAAACCTCCTTCTATTCGACTTCTGTATCACTAGTTTCAATGCAAAATTTCTTGGCAGGTGTCGACTCGGTTGGTCTGGTGAACTCTGCAAAGAATGCCAAGTGTTGCCAGGGTGTCAACACGGATACTGCACGAAGCCGCTCGAATGCAAATGCGCTGATGGTTGGATGGGAATTCTCTGCCAAACTCGTGAGTGATTACACAGTACATACCTACTTTAAACAGATTACGCGAAATCGCAGCAACAAGTCCTCCCATTAGAGCGCTAGTATTGATGGTATGATAAAGTATAACACGGACCAATTCCTAAAGACTATGACTTCTATTAATTCTGAACGCGGAGGATTGTACACAATACACATTCACATTACAGCTAACAAATTCATGAGAGTCTACACAGATGTGGACAGTGTATTTTGAAATGGAAATCAATGAGCTCATAGTTATGTACTTTGATTGTATTTTGTAGCCGTCTGTACGTCCAACTGCCACAAGGAAAGAGGTTATTGCAGAAAACCCGGCGAGTGCAGGTACAGTTTTTTCCGACTATTTTACATGATCTTACTAGAGATTGGTCAGGGCGAGTGGTTGATACGAAAACCGTGGCATGATCTTGAATATGATGAAAATATTTATAAATCATAACAACTAACTGATTATTTGTCAAGTTATGATCAGCTTGCGAATGATACAAAAAAAAGTTATAAAGTCCACAGTTATCAAGAGCGAATTTTCGACGAAATGACAGGTGCTACGTAAAATGTCTCCATTTTACTGATTTTATAACAAATTTTGCCTCCTTTTTTGCCGAGTAACACCTCAGTTTATAGATCGTTCAACGCTGAAAATGATGGCAAAGTCAGAATTGCGATATCTCATTCCGTTATCAGATTAGAGCAGACTAAACATGAAGAACATCTCAAGTAGGTAACAGCCACGTTTCTTCATCTTCAAACCGCTCCAGTTGGAGAACGGAATAAGATATCGCAATTCTGATTTCACCATCGTGTTCAGCGTAAACAAAACCTTTAAAATGAGGCGTCACTTGTCAGACTGTTTTATTTTGGGAATTTACGGGTAATTTCCCCCCTCCCCCCGTAAACTTCCCAAAATCCCCTTCAGCTTATAGATTTTTCAACGCTGAACACGATGGTGAAGAATTGCGATATTGTCCAACTAATCTATATTTATGTGATCTGTTGTTTGGGGGATGTTTTAGCAAATTTGTGAAGAAAAGGAAGCTATTGTTCTCGGTCCAAAATTGTCTAAAAATTGTATAAATCGACGGTGAAGTGGTGAATCCTCGTATCTCAGTCTCTAAAGATACGAGGGTTCACCACTTCACCGTCGATTTGTGTCATTCCAGACGATATCTTTTGATAGAATTGAGATAAAAAGTTCAAATTTGCACAAAAAATCTGTTCCGGCAATGAAAACGCTTTGTTCGCAGATGGAGAGAATCGGGCCACTCTAAGGGGTGTTTGGGGGAGTTTCAAGGGGGGGGGGGGGAATTATCTACTCATAAACTCCAAAAATAAAACAGTCTGACACGTCAATTTGAAGGGTTTACACGCTGAACACGATGGTGAAGTCAGAATTGCGGTATCTTATTCCGTTTTCAAACTGGAGCACTTTGAAGATGAAGAAACATGGTTGTTACTTGAGATGTTCTTGACGGTTCATAGCATGAACAGTGAATTTTATGTAAAACGTATCTATTTTACTAGCTTTATATCAAACTTCAACCAATTGTAACGTCATTCATATGACTCGAAATAACGTGATTGATGAGGCGTTGTGTCATTTCTTGTTTTGGATCAACGACCGATTAGACCCGCTCTCCCTAGACCATCACCAACTCTTAGTTACGGTCATTGCGCTACGTCGTTAGATCCCTAGAACGGTGTGACAATAGCTGAGACATTCTCAAATTTTTTTTCAGCAGTTGGAGATCTATCTGCAACTAGCTCACAGATGGTACAGTCTTGGCCTGCTAATACTAATTTGCCTAATTACAATCTATATAGATATAGTAAATAGATCTATTTATAAAATCGAATGTACGTATGTCAGCTGAGTGGCTCCTAAAGCTAATTTCCATGCTATTCACTCTATGAATTTGTAATTTGGTATGTAGCCTCCTTAGGACTTACACTTTAAGCAGAATAGGTCTAGGATCAGCTGAGGGGCTCGTAAATCTTATATCCATGCTATTCACTCTATGAATTTGTAATTTGGTATGTAGCCTCCTTATGACTTACGCTTTAAGCAGAATAGGTCTAGGATCAGCTGAGGGGCTCGTAAATCTTATTTCCATGCTATTCACTCTATGAATTTGTAATTTGGTATGTAGCCTCCTTAGGACTTACACTTTAAGCAGAATAGGTCTAGGATCAGCTGAGTGACTCCTAAAGCTAATTTCCATGCTATTCACTCTATGAATTTTTAATTTGGTATGTAGCCTCCTTAGGACTTACGCTTTAAGCAGAATAGGTCTAGGATCAGCTGAGGGGCTCGTAAATCTTATTTCCATGCTATTCGCTCAATGAAGTTGTAATTTGGTATGTAGCATCCTTATGACATACACTTTAAGCAGAATAAGTCTAGGATCAGCTGAGTGGCTCCAAAAGCTAATTTCCATGCTATTCACTCTATGAATTTGTAATTTGGTATGTAGCCTCCTTAGGACGTACACTTAAAGCAGAATAGGTCTAGGATCAGCTGAGTGGCTCCTAAAGCTAATTTCCATGCTATTCACTCTATGAATTTGTAATTTGGTATGTAGCCTCCTTATGACGTACACTTTAAGCAGAATAGTTCTAGGATCAGCTGAGTGGCTCCTAAAGCTAATTTCCGTGCTATTCACTCTATGAATGTGTAATTTAGTTTGTAGCCTCCTTAGGACTTACGCTTTAAGCAGAATAGGTCTAGGATCAGCTGAGGGGCTCGTAAATCTTATTTCCATGCTATTCGCTCAATGAAGTTGTAATTTGGTATGTAGCATCCTTATGACATACACTTTAAGCAGAATAGGTCTAGGATCCATTGGAAAGACCACCATTGACGGACGTTCGAAACTGTGGAGACGAGGTATGACGAAACTGTGGAGACGAGAACAGGAGTTCTCAAAATTAATTAGCGACTGAGTTTAAGGGAGACAATGACGTTTGAATGCAATAAAGCGGGAGATTTTTGGGCAAAATCGATGTTTGGTTCGGGTAGGATTGGCATGATTGATAGCATCAACTAATCCACAATTGACTAAAGGGGTTTCATTCCAAAGACATTTGTGAGACAAATTATGAATAATTATTGTTTTAATAATAGGTAAGTAATAATAAATAATTTTGATGCTCTTCTTTAAATTTACAAAATTCGGCAAGTAGGTGCTCTCGTTGAAAAAATAAATAAAAATTCTACAAATTTATTTATTTATTGGCACAAACATAAAAGAAACAGACAAAATGAAGCAATCTAATTAGAAATTAACAGTTGTGCCCACAGAGGACTAAATTCAAAGAATTTTTATCCCCCTGTGGAGTCGCTACTCTTCAAGCTGCCGAACAAAATACAATCAAAAACAGAATAAAAATATAAAAAATATAAAATATAAAAAAAAAAAAAAAACTATCTATACAAAAAAAGAAATTAACATCATTCCTGAGCATCTACTATTTGATCAAGTACATAATATAC
This sequence comes from Stenodema calcarata, assembly GCA_963920205.1. NCBI lineage: Eukaryota > Metazoa > Arthropoda > Insecta > Hemiptera > Miridae > Stenodema > Stenodema calcarata. The sequence continues at coordinate 32,779,540 of OY986055.1, read as the reverse complement.
TTGATACATAATAATACAAATACATAATAATAACTTTAAAAAATATTATTTTTTAAAATGATTAACATTATTAAACTGCCGAACATCAATCCCATGATTATAAAAGAAATAGAGAGCCACAACATAAGAATCAAAGCATTGACTTTCACAATTTCCCAATTTTTTTCTGGTTGAGACCCCTTGTATATATACATATTATTATATGTATACATTTTATTACTTATATATAATAAAATTAGGCAAACTGTTGGGAAGATGATCCGGTTGAGGCCATTCCAAGAGTATCTACCTTGTTCCTCAACCGGGTTTCTACGCTCCCCAAAGCTTGAACGACAAGTCATGACAACATTATACACAACAGACCCTCGTACCACCTAATACCAATATCTTACAGTAGGTACCTAGTTGGGAACGTTAGTTGTCAGCGCGAGTCTCGTTACTACTCAAAATATGTCAATCCAATTTATAACTGGGGGGGAATTTAAAACTGAGGTGGTTATGTGTGAAGAGGTATACAAGTATAATAGCATTCCGCATTACGAGATCATCATCTCCTTATCCCGATCCGTTATCACCTTCCAATCCGTCTTTCTAAGTCGTTAACAATTTTTCTACCGTGGAAAAACTTCTCACGCAACCAGTTGGATAACTCTTGATTCGTTCCGCAGGTGCAAAGTCGGCTGGTGGGGACAGAACTGTGACAAGTGCTACCCTTACCCGGGCTGCGTGAACGGCGATTGCCGTAGACCATGGGAGTGTAACTGCAAGTCTGGTTGGGGCGGTATGCTCTGCGACCAAGGTACGTGCAACCCTCTTTTCTTCATTTATGACTAACTTGTTCATAATTCGTTGTTGGTAGCCATTTCTGTCTTGTGAAGTTAGACATGAAAAGGGGGTCGTGCTTGCAAAAAAGTCCGGTCATTATGAATTTTTGATACGTGGTTGGGTCCCAAATGAATACCTAGTAAATAGCGGTTCTCTAAGAAATGTGATAACCAAAAACATACATATGTGGGTTTCGATGGGAAATGCTAATTAAATGTTCTCTCGGCTTATTTTTTTGTGCAAGTAGGTCTTACATATTATATGAAAATGTCAAACCATAATATAAGGCCTCGATATCAAGTGTAATAACATAGATGGTTTATCACTAATGAATACCATTCCCGTCAGACCCTTCTTTGAACAAAAAAGTGGAAAATTTACCTAGTGGATTTTTGGCTATAGCTCCGGTCGCACAGGCCTTTGGTCACTGCTGTTGTAAGCACGGATGTACATCTTGACTGGACTACTGGGAGTGAGGGGAAGAATTGTAATGGCGCTTACGTCTTTAGTTGGTTTTTACCCCTTCCGAGCTACAGAGCTAAACGATGTCTATTTTATTATCTGTAATCTTACGTATTTAGTATAGTGATGGGCATAACGGTTATTTTCGAGAAACGTAAAATAACGTTCGTTATATTAAAATAACTGTCAAAAAAACTAGTTACAAAAAAACTAGTTTCTTTTCTTCTGAATGAAAAACGGGTGTAACAACAGGTGAAACAGTTATTTAATAACGTTCGTTATAATAAACTAGTTTTTTCGACAGTTATTATAACGAACGTTATTAAATAACGTAAAATTTTTACGTTTCTCGAAAATAACCTGTGCCGTTTTTTCAACTAGTTTTTTTCAAATTAAGAAACAGTTATGACGTTTTTTTCAAACTAGTTACTTTAAACTAGTTTCTCGTTTCTTCTCCCATCCCAAAAAAAAACTAGTTTCTTGTTTCTTGACCCGTCCCTTGACCCTTTATTTTACGTTTTTCGAAAGTAACAGTTATTAACTGTTGCTTTCGAAAAACGTAAAATAACGTTCGTTATATAAAACAAACTGTCGAAAAAACTAGTTTCATTTCTTCTTAATGAAAAACGGGTGAAACAGCAGGTATTCTAATATGTTGTTAGTAGTTACAAAGAAAACGAAAAACTGTATTTTTCAACTGTAATAGGAAAAACGAAAACTTTGTCGGCGCATTTGTTCGTGGTTTGTTCCGAGTCATATTTACCTAATAATCAACTACTTATGCTTCGGAACAAACCACGAATAACGAATGTGATGACAAAGTTTTCGATAGTTCAATTCAAAAACTAACACCTACCTACTTTTGCCGTTTTTTTGTAACTAGTTTCTTTCAAATTGAGAAACGGTTATAACGGTTATTTTTTTCAAACTAGTTTTTTAAACTAGTTTCTCGTTTCTCGACCCATCCCTAATTTAGTACAACATGCATAATTCCGGACGTTGTCTGACCGTGCTCTCTGCATTGTAAACTCCATGGCAGATGGTTTTTCGGTTCTTGCCTGAATTCATGACTAGTTCAGGCCTTGAGATACGATTTCCCTTATAAGTTGGGTTGCCATCCGTCCTGATTCTTCAGCCTATGTTTGGACTTGAGGGTATTCGGTGTGGTTTGGTTGTTCGACCTGTCATAGGAAGCTGTTCGGCGTTTCAATATATTATATTGCCAGGAGTCAAAATAATAGATACCTACTCGTACGTACCTATGAATTTCCAGTTGATCAGTTTGGATTGAGTATGTTTATGTAGGCATGACAAGACAATTTATTGAGCTGTTATATTGACCTATTTATATTTTTATTAACACCATTTCATTTGACACAAGGGGGCTGTGTAAGCGCACATGAATTTAATGTATTATATTATTCATGGTGGGCTTTGTAAGTTTATCCTATAGCTTTGAAAAATAAGAAAACCGCCCAGAAAATAATTCCAGTCCGCGTAAACGTATTAGTATTTGGAAATAATGTATTTCCTTTTGTTCTTCACGTGCCCTTTATGTGTCCTAGGATTTGTCTTTGACGTGTCCTGGGCTTTGTCCTGGTTATTGGTTTTATGGGTCCTGGGATGCTTGGGTTTTGGGATGTGAGTGTCGTATGTTAGGGTTTACCGTCATGTGAAGGAATGGACTGAGAAACGAATAGTCATGCCTGAAGAGAGGTTAGTTAAAGGTCGTGCGAGGAAGAACGCACGATGGACGCGGATGTTTGTGTTTGAAAGAAGAGTAGAGAGAGAAACTGAGATAATTATGACATGTCCAATGACTGAACAGCCTGAGATGGTCTACGATCGTAGACCATGTCATGTTAGTGTCGACACTGACATTTCCACTATACCTATGAGGTACGTTTTAAAGTTACGCTTACACGTACCGAACTCGTGGCATTCTCCTCAGTAACCACGATGTTGGGGATGAATCACACCTTGACCTCTACACACCAACGTGTTTAAGGACTCGAAAACTTGTTGAAGCTGTGTTTGTGAAAAACACAAAAACTACAAGGGTTGTCCGCTAATGGCTGTACCTACGGAGCCAATAATACAGCCGGAAGAATGTTCACCCGTGGGCTATCGCAAACGACGGTGTTTTCCATTACTGTGTTTACTGTTCTAATGGCCTGGGTAAACTACTGTGATAGCTCATCACTCCTCCGTTCAGTCGCCGGTGGAAATCGAATCAATATCGAGGGATTCAGCGGAAATCGAATGATCCGATTGTCGATGTTCCTTCCCAAAATAGTCGAGAGAGTGACATTTGTGCGAGGAGTAAGCTGCTGTCTCATCTGACTGGTGTGGCAACGTGATGACCGCAAGCTCGGGGCCTTAAAGGGTTTTGAATGAGCTTTACAGGGTTGTCAAAACTTTGACTTCGTGTAAGTAGGTACATGTCAATGATGTAATGACAGCGCTCCAACGAGTTCGCTGTCTTTGACGAGCGGTGCTGATAAGTTAGGTATGAGTCAGAGATCTCGCTCTGCAACATTCATTTAAAATCACAGGCGATCAGTGAATTGGAACAACCACAGAGGACCTAAAATTTTATTTTTGAGAGTAGGTAACTAAATTAATTTGAGTGGTTGATTTATCCCAAAGTTATTTTTTATTCAACTTAATAATGTAAAATCAAGTATACAATCATTTAAAAAATTGTGTGGCATCGCTCAGATTTCTAAGACACAAAGGATTTGTGGGATAGGTTCAAATTCTACGCTAGTAACTACTAGCTCAGTGAAATGCTCATCTATTCTCCAATTGAACTACAGACTGACCTAGTACAAATTTATTACGTATAAACCAAATAATTATGTAAATGATTTATAATTGATTTTTATTTACATATATTTAATTGTTTGGGGTTTTACTTGTAATAATGTATCAAGAAGATTTTTTCAAATTCGATTTTCTGATTCTAAGTACGTTGGGAGGTGGTGAGGATTTGGGAGAGGGTTGTGTTGAAATTTTTGGTTGATTTGGTCATTATTGAGAATAATTCGTCAAAATGAATTAATTAATTCCTTTTCTAGAATGAATACTGCGATTCTGTACCTCTGGCTGCGAGGAGTGTGAATAGTACGGTGTGAAGATTAGAATAAGTCGCCACATTCTGTTTCTCACTTGCAATATCAATTGTATGAAACGACTTAGCACTTCATCTCCTCTAGGCGTGGGAAGGTCTGCGGATATTACGTAAGGTTCATTGAACAGTTCTCGTCTTAATGGCGGATGCTTTGTTTTGAATACAGCCGTTAGCACTATCTTCGTACTTACTTATCTCTGTATCTTCGTATGCCTTCAACCGACGAATGACCGGAATGAAGTGATTGACTCAAGGCCCGTGACAATGTCTCGTGGTGCAATTCGAAAGATTTACGCGTCACTATGCCCTTGAACGAGTGCTTTGGAAAAGAAGGTAAAGGTCTTGCAGTTAGCAGTAGAATCATGCAAACTGTTGGTACCTGTCACGGCATGGAAATTGAATTCCCATTCCCCTCATGATTATTTCATAAAACCCATTACACACATGTACTCGTACTCAATTACACCTGCCCCTGAAGAGTTTATGTAAGAATTACAGTGGTGAGCTATTTTTATATAACGAGTAGGCTCCTCTTACCAAAATGTCGAAAATTATTCGTCCAAAATTCGGAAGATGACTGCAATTTTCATGCTTGAGAACAGATGATTCAAACTACACGATTGAAATACTTTTTGTGTCTACGAAAAAAAGTTAATTTCTATTATGTTTTGGCAGACACTTCTTTTTGCTCATTATTTTCAATACTGAACCATTGTGATCATGAAAAATTACACTTAAGGTGTTGTTTGGTAGAGATGAGATGAGGGTTGGTGTTGGGGTTTTTCAGTTGTGTAGAAAATTGGGTTTCAAATTCGAGTGGTACCTACATGAATTATATAATGTATTATAGTTCATATACATATTTTCAAGCTTTGATTTTCTAGATTTGGTATTATCAAAAACTAGATCTGATAGCGCAGAACGGGGTTTAGAAAAGATCAGGATGAAGCACACTGACAAAAACCCCAAAAGTTGTTGGCCATTGTTGTTGAAGTGAGTAGGCACAAGTGAAGATCCTGAATGTTCAACTATGAATGAATTGAAATAATTTAACACACATACAAAAGTATGAAATTAAAAAATTAGTTGACCAAGCTGAGGAAACAAAATACAGAGCGAGAGAGAGAGAAAGAACAAAAATACACAAGCAAAGTAAAGAGTAAATAAAATAATAATAAAAACGGTAAACTGAAAACCATAGATGTGGGGAACTTAAGGAGCACAGGAGAGAATACCACGCAGTAGTGACGTGAATACAATTTGTGAGTGACGCTGGAAGAAACCAAAATGGGAGTGGTCCTGAAGCAGAAGGTTGGCTTGCCGGGGTAATCTATTGAGTGGTTGAAGATATAAGTAGTTTGTTTAGGAGAAGTTGACAGGAAACAGAGGCGCAGTACGAATGTGGAAGGATGGGACGTTCAGACCGATCTCAGACAACAAGGCAGGGCAGTCGATCACGCCGTTCAGTAGATTGTTTTAAAACATGTCAGCAATACGACGACGGTTGGCAAGTGATTCGATATTACACCGTGCAGCTGTCGACCGAGCACTGTAATCCTGGTATGGAATGCGCAACTTGAACCACACATATCGTAAATATCTGCGTTGCACCCTCTCCAGCTGCTCTATGTGGGTCAAGCACCAAACCACGGAACCATATTCCACTATCGGCCTTACCAAGGCAGAATATATAGCGATTGAAGCTGGGATGCTGGTGAATTAAGCGCTATTCCGTTTCATAAAACCAAGGGCACGCATTGCTCGACAAGCGACTGAGTCGATGTGGGCGGTGAAAGAAAGACTGGCGTCGAACGAATACTCCAAGGTCCTTAAGCTGCACACCATTGATGAAATATTGAAAGGTGATCGAATGTGCTGAACGATTTAGGGACATACCGTGGCATTTGGACGCATTTCAGGAGAGGTTATTATTATTATTTCCACACCATTCAACCAAGGCATGCAGATTCTCCTGAATAACGATGCAGTCCTCAATGGAGGCGACTCTTCGAAAGATCTTCAGGTCGTCGGCAAAAAGGAGAAAGGAAGTCTAAAGATACGGAGTTAATAAGGATCAGGAAGAAGTAATTGTGTACAGAGCAAATCTAGTCAGAAGGGTGTGATCTTTTCAGAAGATAATACCGTTGTGGAAGAATTTGCAGTTTTTATTCTTGGTTTATTTTCTTCGATTTTAAAAATTTAAAAAAGTAATACCAACAGCACGCGGTGTTCCCAGGCGGTCACCCATCCAAGTACTAACCACGCCCGGCGCTGCATAACTTCGGTGATCGGACGAGAACCGGTGTGTTCAGCGCGGTATGGCCGTTGGCGATTTTTCCGGGAAACGTTACTTCTACACAACTACATTAAATTGGTTATTGACAAAACTTTTCTATATAAATTTTATATCCGAATAGTTCAAAAGTTTTGTCAATAACCAATTTGAAACGACTAACCCCCTTCCACCATCATCCAACAGAGGAGATTTGAAGAAAAACGAAGTTTTTATGTATGTACATAATATTGTTCAATTCAGTGATGAAAGAAAAACTCTGCAAATTCTTGACACAGCGGTTTATTATGTTCTCTGTGCTGCAGCAGATGACCTTACGCCGTGCTAAGATAGTGTTGTGCTAAAATTACGAATTTTGGTATACGGTTTCGGACCACACCAACGATTCTTCAAAACTTTTCATAAGCCTAAATCAAGGGTAAGGTGTTCAAAATGAATTTCAAAACTTTGAAAAATGCATATCTCGAAACATTCAGATAGAACGGTAATAGGTATAGTCATTGGATGACATTTAAATAGGGTTTAATTTTTAGACTTTTTTAAGATTATCCGGAGGTTTGTACGCCCTCGTTCACAATGAGGGCTCAAAGTTGGACCAGATAGAACCTCGTCAACATGAGGGTGAATCATTTGGCAGCGCATGGTTTAATAATGTACGCTTCTTGACAATAATTATCAACGATAATTCATAATAATGATTAATCTATCATTTAGTGATCTAGACAGAACGTTGATCTGCACAAAGAAGATAATAAACCATTGTGTCAAGAATTTGCAGAGTTTTTGGATTGACGGGACGATTCAACGTTGGATTGAAGGATTGTTATTACTCAGAAGAACAATGTTTTGATGAGTTGAGGTTCAGTTCAGGTTGTGCATAGGGCGGCGTTCCAGTTAAGAATTGGAAGTCCTACGGAAGGTGAGCGAAGAAAGTTCAACTAAATGAATGCAACGGGTGAAAGCCTCGAAGGAACCGGGTCATCAGCAGTGGGGACTGGAGAAGGATCCTTCACTGTCATTGACCTTGGGGAGTCTACCGTCGTAGAAATCAGTCCGCGCTCAACGATCCTCCGAGTGGTTTTGCTTCCCCACTCGGTCCGGTTCGAATAATATTATCTCGTCTGCATCCGACTGTTTATTCGCTTCGGAACCTCTGGGAAGTGTCCGGTGACGTCTGGGGGATTCACAGGGTGCGATGGAGGTGCGGGTCTAAGACTTGGACAGGATTTCGGTGGTGGGGAGGTTTTTCGACGGAGGGAAACCCGCTTTTTCACCTGACTCATCAGACGCCCGCTCGTTTCTTAAGTTGTGCGGTTCAAATGAGTTAATTTGTCACTGGATGTCTACGTCTTGAAACAAAGGTACCTGTGCTGATCACCTTCATCATTCTTCATCGTGTGCAACATCGAGTGCAGGCTCCATATTTGCAGTACACAATTTAAATCAAGTACAGTTCAATCAGTTGCCTTACAAATTTTATTCTTGTGTCTGTTTATTCGAGCATTACAGCGGTTATAATATAATATTATAGTCCACACACATGAATATTAATGCAACTTAATATTTTTATATAGTATATAAAAATAATACTCTAAAACTCCGGTCGCTTATCAACTCATCAACTTGAAAAAAATGGCTTGGAATGAAATCACTACCTAAGTCAAAACACAAAAATCAAATCAAATAAGGAAACACTCATCGGCCAACCTCAAATAGTATAAATCCATTTGTATTTTTTAAATGTCAGTTCTGTAGATTTAATTTCACTGACGCGTTATAGGACAAGTCCCACTCCAGAACCTTGTTTGGGGGAAATACACGGTTTTGGATACTCAAATTTTATTTGAGGTACCCATCGAATGGACTGAGTTTAGCTTGGTCACTGAATTTAGCTTGGTAATTTATTACATTCCTGCGGTTTCTTAGGCTGAAATGTACCTTCGATTTGTAATTTAATATATAACAATAATAGATGTCCATGTCTGTTGACAGGGTTCGGTTCAATTTTAAACTTACAGGTCAATTTACAAAATACCTCCTGTTTTTTAAGAGAACCGCACTGTAGAGAATTAGCCACCATCATAATATGATATTATGGTTTATTATAATATTAATTATAATATCATTTATGAGTGTGTGTGATTTAGTTTGACCGTCAGTAAGAATGACATCATCACCTCAACATCAATATCATTTATAATATTATAATAATATCATATTATAGTTTATCATATTGAACCATTACCGACCACGAAATGTAGTTTTGTGTGTAAGTACGAAGAGTCGATAAAGTTTTTAACAAGCAGTAAATATAAAATGTCAATCGATTGTGACATTGGTGACGATTGGTTAAAATAACAAATGTGCAATTGCTGAAGAGAACTAATCGCATAAAAATCTTATAGAAACTTCCTCCGAACTTGCCAGCCAATTTGAGCAGCTTTCACTGGTGGCTCTCGCTCGAAAGTTGAATGCACAAGTTTCAACCTGTACGAAGTTTCTATTTGGGGACTAAAATATCTCGTGTCAACCGAATGCATTTTTATGAGTTAATACGTAAGTATTGTCGTAAGGCATCGAATAAATTTCCATGTCTGTTGATAGGGTTTGGTTGAATTTTGAACTTACAGACCACCAAAATTTGGTGCTCACAGTTAATGTTGTTTTGTGGTGTGAACCAAGAGTCTGCAAAACCCTGCAAATTCTCACGGTTTAAATATTATCTTCTCTGTACAGATACCCTTCTGCCTAGATAATAAGTAAATTATTATTAATCATTGTTAGTTATTAATAATTTTTATTAATGATTATTAGTGAGTATTAGTAAATAACTCGATATCTGAAAACCATGTGCTGTTCGAATCAGCTGGGCCAGTATGAACATAGACCCGACAGGCGGTCTTTTAGTTCGCGAAGTTTTAGCGAAAAATTCGACATAATTGTGGCCAGCCATTCGACTCTGCCGGCCGAATCTCAAAGGAGTTGTTAAGGAACGAAATCGTAAGTGCACTCGACATTTTAGTTGTTGAGAACTACAATAGATACCAGAGGTTATCAGGGAGTAGTTAAATAAAACCTTTTATTCTGTTTCCCACACATTTTGTTTTCCTCTGAAAAAACATCATGGTGTAGTGACTTTTCTAGTATTGCAAACTTGACAAACGCTGCTGAAAAACACCAGTGTAGCAATTCGTACACTTTTATTTCCTTGCTAGTTTCCTTGCTTTATTAAAATTTGGTAAGAGCCCTCTTATTAATCTTTTGTTGGATGTGCAACAAACTGCATAAATCTCTCTTCATAATGAGAACGTAAAAAAAAACAAAAAACAAATAAAACAGGGAGATTATGGTTCGACTTATTCTCGTAATACTTCTTAATCTCGTCTCGCATTCTTTTCTTTGCTAAACAGGAACTGCCTTTTAGGGGGCATGACGAGTCCTCTTCCTCTTCTCATAACAAAGGAAATTACCTCGAGTTATTAAATTTCCTAAAAGATTACGACCAGCCATTGGAAGATCATTTGAAAACGCCAACAATTTTTAAAGGGACCTCCCCTGCCATCTAGAATGATCTTATAAGTGCTACAGCTAGTCATTCTAGATGACATTAAATCTGATCTAGCTAAGTCAATCTTGTTGAAGTGAATCTAGATGAAACTTCAGACGTTAGTTACCTATGTGTGTGTGTGTGTCCCGGGTGGTGGGGGGTGGATTTGAGTGCGGTACCCCATTCTCCAGAGCTCCTGCTACAGATCGTCGTACGACAACGAAATTTGCACTGCTGCTTCATCTCGTCTCTAACTTCATGGTGACAGGTCGTCGCTGCTGTCACCATCAGCTAAACGCCATTTTCAGTGGAGTGAATGCGTTGACCTCTTTTTGCCAGGAAATGACACCATTTTTGCTAAGAATTATAATTAGAATTATAATGGTGTCATTATCGTTCTATTCGACGTTATTATTCAATATTTCTCAAGTTTTTCTTTTCTTTTTCTTAAGTGATTCGTGAGGATCTGCTGTATTGATTCTATTCCTATTTCTTGAGAAACTATCCGATTCTAACCCCAATATAGAGCTGTCTCTTTACTGTATTAAGAAATTAGTGCCCATTATGAGTCTAGGTAGTAAAGGGCCGAGGGGCCAATTACTATATTTGAGGGTGTCCCAATACTGCCTACCTATAGGTGCCTAGTAATATTTTCGACTACGGGAGATAAAGGAAAACTCTATAAAAACCAATAAATTATTTTCTCGCAGAAGAAGTGATGCCGAAGAAGAAGGGCAATATAGTGGAGAGAACAAGTTTCGCAGTGACCTCAGATTCATTTCGAGAATCCCTCAAGAGGAAAGCCGAGAAGAAGGAAAAAGAAAAGTGAAAAAGGATCAGGCTTCAGAAGAAAGGGAGACATGGAAGAAGTTGAAGAAGAAAAAGAAGTGTAAAAAGTGCGGCAAACTGATCAGGGTTCAGGCTAAGCATCTGCAATGCTCTTCCTGCAAGTTTACTTTTCATGAGAGATGTATTCCAGCCTCTCACTAGCTCCATATTCCTTAAATGGCCCATTACTATACGGTTTACGCTACAAAGCTGCGGATGATCTTGAAAAATTATTAAAAAAAAAAACTCTACCTAAATTTGAACTAAAAGCTATACCGTTCTATTTGAATCTTTCGAGATAAGTGTTTTTCAAAACTCGTTTTGAACCCCTTCCCATTGGCCTACGGATATGACAAGTTTCCAGGATCATTGTGGGGTTGGTCCGAACCCATAAATCAAATTTCGTAGTTTTAGCACAACGCTAACTAACAAAGTGCCACGGCGTACGGCGGGACAGATTTTGGTTGTCAAAATTCGAAAAATCCAGATGGAAGCGAATAGTTTTCAGTTCACATTAAATGTGAACTTTTTTTTTTTTTTTTTTTTTTACAATTTTTTGTAATTTTACAATTTTACAATTTTACAATTGTGAAATTTTTTTTTTTTTTACAATTTTTTGTAATTTTACAATTTTACAATTTTACAATTGTGAAATTTTACAAAGAGTATATTTTTTAGATTTTTTTAAGACCATCCGCTGCTTTGTACGACCACAATGCCGTTCGTTCACAATGAGGGCTCAAAGTTAAAGCAGATCAAAAGTCGTCAACACGAGGGTGAATCATACGGCAGCCGGTTAGGTCAATGTTCATAATGGCCTAGCTAATTCGAATAGCACATGGTTTTCAGATATCCAAATAATTAATAACAATTGATAATTATTAAAAATAATTCATAAACATTATTAAAAGTTAACGATAAAGAATAATAATTTACATTTTCAACTTCCCAATGAGCTAGAGACTTGAAATTTTAAATACAAGTCAGAACTGGATGAAAATGCAATATTTACTCGATTCTTTGTATGTAAAATTGTTTCAACAATACCTATTTGTTTAAACAAATTGGATTTGAAGCTAGAGTCTTGACATTTTAAATATGGGTTGAGGATGGATGACAGAGCAATATCCAATCGGTTCCTTGTCTGTAAATTGTTTAAACGATACCTTCTTGTTTTATTAAATTTGGATGATGAGCTAGATTTTCATCTATCATTTTGTGAATTATGTTAGGGTGATCTGTTCAAAGTAGATAATAAACCGTTGTTTCAAGAATTTGCAGAGTTTTTTTTTAAATATAGACCCCAACATTTTTATATTCATAGTTGCCTGCTGTTTCATTTTGTTTAGCTCCTGCAGCCGCTTTTTTGGGGAAAAAATGGCGTAAAATTAATCATTATTAAATGAGCTGACTGTAGAACTAGGTTTTTTTTCCAATGGAGAATTGAACTTATAATTGTCACGTCCGTCAATCTTACGGGGTACGTACTTATGGTTCATGAAGGATAAATGATTACATCTGAGCTTCTGCACTTCTGTAGATCAATGAGATGTGGATCTTGATAATTTTGAAGACACAGCATTCGTGACTGTTCTAAGATTAGGGATCTTCCTGGGAGCAGTTTCCTATTAATTAGTAACCGAAATACGCCCAGACGACGTGACTGAATTACTGTGATCGTCACAATGTGATTTCTTCTTCAAGTCTAATTTTCTATTCCCCCCTTATAACAGCGAATCTCCTTTTGTGCTCCAGACCAGCCTTTTACAGGCTCTTATAACTCGACAAAGGGAGTCCGTGCGGTGATGGATTCACGGCAATAAACGCGAAATGGATTCACTTGGTAATATATTCGCATCCGGTTGCTGCCCCTCAAACCTCACATATGATGTGTTGAATGGTGATAGTAGGATGATCATTCGGATGAGTATCTTGCAACATTTACGTCGCACTTGAACTGTACAAAGGGCATGTTCTAAACGTTTTCTTGGCATTTGCGACACCATATTTTCTTCGGGGATTGACTGAGAAAATAAAGCTCGAAAAGTACAAGAATATTGACAGCTCCACCATCTAATTGCCTCATAAAGCAAATTTTGCCCAAATAATCAAGACGAAGTGGTCTTGACGATTCCATTGTGATATCAAGTGGCTTCCATGCATAATATCATTGAACGACATACAGCAGGGCAGGAGCTGCGAGCAGTGGCATACGAGGTGTCCCAGACAAAAATAGAATAATTAAATAATAAAAACAGATTTCTTTGAAAAATGAAGTTTTTTCGGTTATGACAAGTGTTAAAATTAGTTTATTTGGTTAAAATTAGTTTATCCCTCTATTTAGTACCCTGATTTTCAAAAATCTTCCCGGGACGTACACCTCCCACCCGCCGATCCTGGTTGCAAGTGTTCGATTCATTCTTCAATGTCAAATTCCATTGAACACGTGCTAGACTACTTTCATCAACTTCTGTAAACGTGGACGATTGCGCGACTCGAACGTTAGTTGCACACTTATTATTCATAATGGAAATAGGAGACTTCTGACATATTATGTCAGAAGTCTCCTATATCCATCCACATCGAATATTCATATTATGCCGTTCCATGTTAGATTATTGTCCCAAGCAGGAGTTTCCCTATTGTCGCTGAACCGATAATAATTTCTATAACCTTGCTCTTTTCCTACGCACATTCCCCTTGTCTGACTGAAACCTCCAACCAGTACAAGTCGAGAGGTAACGTTTCACTTTTGTCCAAGATCCGGATCATTTCTAGATTTACATGTCTGTGAAGTATTTCTTCATGCTTCATCGCATAGTTCTTGATGGCTTTCAAGTCACGATGATGGTCTTCATTTCTTATGTACATTGGCAATCCCCCTAAGTATTTCGTTTTGGAAAGTTAGACTGTGTTTGATGGTGGATTGTTTAGAGCAGCCCCAAATTTGAATGCCATACTTCCAGACTGAATTCGCTTGTGCAGCAGTAACTTGTTGTGAACCTCAAGTCCTGAGTGTTTCCCCAGTAACCAGTACAACTTCCTAAATTTGATGTCGAGCTCGATTCTGGTTTACTATCTTCGATAATGAACCATTGGAATCGACCAAAGAAAACATTTTTTTTTTTTAAATTTTGATGTACTCTTTCCATTATAGTTTGGCATCTAGCGTCAACCCTAGATAGTTAGCTACCCTAGATTTTACGAATAATATTCTGACAACTGTCATTTGAAACGGTAGATCATATTATAATCTACCGTTTCAAATGACATTAATTTTTCAAATCCCCTTGTCTACAACTGTTGTAGACAAGGGGATTTGAAAAATTAATGTTTCCTGAAACAGTCCTATTTGTACAGATCCCCTCCTGTCTAGATGACTAAATGATAGATTAATTATTATTATGAATCTTCAATAATTATCATTAATTATTATTGTTACTTACCGATTAATAATTTTTAATAATTTATTAATTATTATCTATCTACATAACTAAATTTAAAGACAGTTTTCGTGTTCCTTGGGTATTTTCGAAAAATTTCACGACAGTTATTCCTTTCGCGTGAAATGGAGATGCATAGGGGTGGGGAAGCCGAAATATAAAAATCTTCAATTCTTCCTTCCCGCGGGACAGATGAATTATTCATAATATTATATTATTTTTGGTATTTAAGATTATAAGGGCTTGTAAAGGGACATATAAGAGGTATAATCCGTAAAGCGACAGGTAAGAGTGGCAGATGGATCCATCCCGAGTTCTGCTCGTCCGGGGCAGGTAAAAGAGGTAGATGGACACACCCCGAGGTTCTGCCCGTCAGCGACGGGCCTGACAGCTAGTAATTATTGATAATTAATGATAATTCACAATAATAATTAATCTACCATTTAGTGATCTAGACCGAGGGGGATCTGTACAAATAGGATAATATACCTGTGTCAAGGATTTGCTAGAGTTTGCTAGGCTAACCATTGAAGAAGGGCCATTAATTGTTGTTGTACCCACTGTTGTTGTAGGTACTTATGTAAATGATGTTTTTATGCATTTTGGCCTGTTTTTATGAAAATGATTGATGTTTATGTAGAAACTGTTCTCTGTAACGCGTAATGTGTCCTGAATCTCTCCATCGGACGCTTTTCAAATTCGTTGATGTCCGTTACAGAGCTCAAATACTGCGAGGAACACGACGGAGTTTGCGAGAACGGAGCGACCTGCGTGAGCGTGGCGGAGGAAGACGGGGATTACAGGTGCCTCTGCCCCGAAGGATTCACCGGCAGAAACTGCGAGGTTGATAAACATGTAAGTCACGGACGTAGTAAAACTACTGTTTTCATTATTCTGGAGGGAAAATACAGTACTTGATGCTACTTCACCTCACAACAAATAGACATAACTTAGAACGATCTTTCGAAATGTGATGGTATAGAGTTTGGTTTTCTTGGTTAATCTAGTCTAGTCTGTTCTCTTTGGTATCGTTTACGGGGAAAATAAATGGTTTTCAGAAGGAGGACAATTTTCATCTCCTTGGCAGCATTTTTGTACTGGGACTTACGCCACATATTTCTGCAATAACTTCTTGCCGTTTAAAAAAATTAATTTTCCCCCAAAACCTACCGACATGAGTCCACACTAGGGTGGCAATAAAAAATCAAAGTTTGTTGTTTTGTTCATTTCCTCCTTGGTTGAAAAACTTTTGTCTATTTGGAGGGTTGTAGGAGGTTGTAAAGAAAACGGAGGAGAAGTTTTTCCGAGCTTTCGGCTTTAATAAGCCATCTTCAGGGGTAGGTATTGTTTCCTCGACCCAGTCTCTGTTTTATTCTGAATAAACTACTCGTCAGGTTTTTTTTTGTTTTCTCAATCCGTACTGTGAAACAATACCTACCCCTGCAGATGGCTTATTAAAGCCGAAAGCTCGGAAAACCTTCTCCTCCGTTTTCTTTACAACTTCCTACAACCCTCCAAATAGACATACTTAATCAAAGTTCGAATTTGATCACTCTCAACCCCCCCAAATGGTGCAGTTGGGCTAGAAACTGAATTTGGCAAAGTTTTAGTTAGGTCGATCGAAAAAGTAGAAAACTCGAGTACCCTTTGGGCTAGAAACCTGTAATTGGTCTCATTCTGTAAATAATCTAATGGCGAGCAACTTTTATTTCAATACTATTTCGCTAAAACCAACAGAATCGAGGTTATTAAGAATTCTGTGGCTCAAGTTGTGAAACTTTAAAGAACCTGGCTAAGGAGACAGGATGGAGCACCACCAAGCTCCCCAGACCAGGAGACCATCGGTGTCTTCTGCAAGTGTTGTGGCAGGGAAACAAGATGGAAACGAGAGGGAACTGAATGTACCTACTCTTAATAAGACTCCGACTGTAGAGGCAGCTTTCGGGAAACTACTCAAATTCATGGAAAGACAAGATGCCACGAATAATGCTATGCTGGTGCGAATGGAAAAGCTATAAAAAAGCTTATCTAAGCAGTGATAACCTATAATACGTTATGGAACGTCAAAGCTTTCTTATTGCAACCTGGAATGCCAATGGACTCATGAATCATGTCCCTGAACTTGAAGCATTCCTTTTTACTTCCAAAATTGACGTTTGCTTAACATCAGAAACCCACTTCACTAAGCAGAGCTATTAGCACATCGGGGGTTATCTACTTTACCACGGTCTTCATCGTGCTAATAAAGCTAGAGTGGGCTCAGCAGTTTTGATTAAAAATTCAAATAAACATTATGTGCATTCCAAGATGTAAGATGAAACCATGCAACCATAGTCAGTATCTCGCTAAAAAGGTAAGGAGAGTAACATCTATGCAATCTACTGTCCACTAATGCATAACCGTCGTGAAAGGTGTTTCTAGTAACTGTGCACATGTAAGTGGAAGTGCCGACCTGTCAGGAGACCACTCAGTTATCGTCCTACAGAAATTGGATTCAGTAATAAAGGAAATTGAACATGAAACACTCTCTAGGAATATTAACAAAAGCGCAAAAGAGAAAGCATCAGTTGTCAGTTTTTACAGTATTACTTTCTTTTCATCAATTTTGAACGTTTGAACTCAAAAGGAAGTTTTGTCTCGAGTGTTACCGTAATAAAAAAGGATGAATGGACCAAAATGCTGCATGTTACACGTCTTCGAGCTCTGAAAACCATTCAGCAAACTATGAATTTCTAAACTAAATTTAGAATAACAAGACAAGCTTTCTCAAATGGATTTAAATCTATTTATTGTACACAAAAACTGCACTCGTGACAGGTGCAGTAGATCGAACAAAACAATTCTTGAATTGGGAGCGTTTGATCAGGCAGCACTCTCAAAATCCGTGTGTAGTCTACATCAGCTTCCCGAAAAGGGAATTCCGTTCCCCCACGACCTTCATAATGGTAACACTCATGTCGGTAACACTCATGATGTTTTACATAAAAAGGTTGATCTTTTAATTAACCTAACGAAGTGCTGGGCGGATATGAAGGGCCACCCAAAAATAAATGTTCCTAAACTATGTCTAGTTAGCACTCGCATGTTTATTTGAACGATGTTAAATACAATTATTGTATATTATACAATTATTTACCTCTATTATAGAGGTAACACTCTTGCTGAAAGATTTTTGTGACATACCATCATCATCTTTTTCGATAAAAAATGATGAAATGGCCTGGTCGCAAACGTCTGAAACGTGATCTGACAGCTGGTAGCACAAACAAACATAACCTGACTTTTGCTGACTTGCTGAATATTTTTTGTGACATACTTACCACGTTTTTCGATAAAAAATGATGAAATGGCCTGGTCGGAAAGTCTGAAACGTGATCTGATAGCTGGTACCTAGCACAAACAAACATAACCTGACTTTTTCCCGTCATTTTCAATGAACTGTTTTGCCCAGATCTGATGGTAACACTGGCGATTATTTGTTTTCACCCAACAGTGGGACGCTCCTGTTTTTCTGGTTTACATTGAAAGTATTAGAGGTAACTGACAATTCGAAACATCATCATAATATTGTAACAGTGAAATCCCTCGTTCAAATTTTTTCATCAGTGAAGGCTTCATTTCAGATGGTGATGAACTTCACACCCACTCCCTTGGACAGTAACACTCGTGACGTTTTCAAACTGTATATTGAAATATTTTTTCTTGAGGATGTGCTAGGTACTTTTTAACGATACCACTGCATTCCTCTCCAAAAAGCACACAAAGTGATACAAAAAACTTTCTTTTTTTTGAAGCTGAAACCCCATGTGAAAAACGATGTTAAAGATTGCGGACATCAAATGGTCAAAAATATGAGAATGACCCCGCAGCTATTTTGAAAGCTCACATTTGAATTTTTCGTTTGAATAAATACAAAATGACGATGCGAAGATTATTGGTCCGGTAAAATATCGTCAGATTGCAAGTGCACTTATCTTGTCATGTAAATTGTTAAATGATGGTTGGGAATGTATATTATTGACGATGACGACGGATACAAAAACTGACAGAGTTTATTCAACGACATGGACGAGCGACATAATGGAAGTAGTCCTTGACAAATAACATATTATTTATAAGGCAGTGTCAGTAATTATATTAATTACTTTATTACAAATAATTTATATTATTATTATATTTAATTATACTTAGTTGTAGATATAAATATTTAGTTTTATTTAAATCATACAACATGAATAATGGAAGTCTTCAGATAAATCCAGACACAAATATTTGATGTGGTTCTTCAGGGTATTTCGAAGGTATTATTTTAGATGGGTGCAAACTAAGTGCAACATTTTTTCGTATTGAGTCCATTAATTGAAACAAGAGGACGACTTGTGAGCGGTTGTTCAACCTGCCGTTCATTATCCACGTATATCTTCTTCAACAAACTAACTCCTTTGATAATTACCGAAACAATCTTCCTACATCTCGTTATCACGATGGTAAGTTAGGAAGAACAGATTTACTCTAGAATCATAACTGGAGGGTAATTAGAGCGAGGTCAGCACAAGACCACCTTTTAGGAAAAGATGAACGTCCGACTATCGATCTGATCTTGACCGACAAAACCAGTTCGTTTCCTCTTGTGGCATTGAAAGAGGTCGAGTTAATTTGCTCGGACCGAAACAGTCGAGAAGACGGACAATAAAGTGTTCAATTTTGTTCGACCTACAATATCATTTGGCCGTAAATTGGGTGGAAAGTTTGCCGTTGAAGTGTTTGGTGTCCAAACTAAGTCGACATTTCAAGACACTTCTTCGCTCGCCCACTCATCCAATAGGAACCCTTCAACGGCAAACTTTCCACCCAATTTATGGCCAAATGAATGATTGATGTTGCATATTTCATCGCATAGTTGTAGCAACTTTCTAAACTCAATCTCAATTAATTAATTTAATTTGGACAAATCAATCAGTATGGGCGATTACCTGTTGGGATAGTTCCATTGAATCGTTCTTATGAACTCCGTCTGCCGTCGTCGGTGGTGCTGAGGGGCTCCCCTTGAACCCCATCAATCGACCTGAAAAAATGAAGAGTAATAGTAGTAAAAGCCTTTTATTTCATAAAAACCTCAAATACATAATGATTAGGGACATTTGAATGCAGCATAGGTAACATTGATCGAATGTTACTACAAAATTTGTAGTTTCCATTCGAATCAATGTTACCTATGTATTTAATACCAAAGGCAGATCAAGGCTTGGCATGTGAGCCGTCAGCCTGTGAGTCATGCACTCTCAATGCACATCTATGATGAAGCCCTTCGCGAGTAAACTCATTACTGTAGTTCTATACCTACAAGTTATTAATAAATATATAAATAATAATATGGTTTAACAAAAACAGCTTTGTAGTGAAAACAAAATTTGTATATTTGTTTAAATCATAACTATATTACCTAGTACCTAGGGGTTTTATTAATTTCGTAATTCTTCTCGCGTTATCTCCACACGACCAAGCCATCTCTTCCTAAATTCCCTCAGACTGAGGCACCCACTAACCAAATAGTAGATGTCTTCCACCTCACTTTTATTGCAATCCCCATTAGGAGAAATTTGAACAACTCAAAACAGAATGAGCAATTTTCTGTGTTGAGATAGTTCCATTGATTCGTTCTCATCAGAGCCTACTTGAGGCTCTCCTTGAAACCCAGATTTACCCCATCAATCGACCTAAAATCAACAAGATGAACTTCAATACAATCTGATATTAACATACTGAGTACCTACTTGCAATCCGTAGTTCTGTGGTAACAATTTACCCATTTTGTGACGATTCGAGAAAATAAACACTCACCAAAGAGTAGGAATATGCATTCCTATTGAAACTAGCATTTTTGGTAGGAATTTACACATTCCTCTCAATGATTAGGTTCCACTTGCGACGAGCTCTTTGGGTCACAATGGAAGGTATGTCGATCCCGAGCACAAAAACGGATTAATCCAGTATGATTATTGGATAAAAACGACAAAATCATAAATCAACTTGCTCTCTTCTCGGCAAAAAATAATATATTTCGAAAATAGGACAAAGAAAATGCAAAAAAACCTTTCAAAATTAAAACGTAGGAGGAGGAAACTCGAAACTATAAGAAAATAAATCAGAAAATCTCACCCCTTCTCGCAAGAGAAATATTAAATATTTTAAAATTTTGTGGCTTCAACAAGGGGCAGGTCTTTCGTTATGTGTGATAACTGTAGGCTCCACTAAGCAATTGGCTTCCTGGAGGCGCCTTCGCCACTCTCGCGCGCGCCATCGTTAAGTTACTTTCTGATTGTCCTAATATAATTAATCAAAGGGCACCTTACCTTATGCGAGAGACATCCTAAATCTAAATCATCATGTCGACCTTTCAGATTCAATATGACTATCAGTTCGATTCTCACTCTATTGCTAGATCTGGCTCAGTTCAAAAAATCAAAAATCAATCAAAAATCAAAAATTCTTTATTGTTTAAGGTGTTCCACCTATACAATGCATGGGCATTACCCACAAAAATAAAAATGAGCTTAAAACAACTTAAAGGGATTGAACAGTGAGTTCGGTAAGTATAAATCAAAAATAAATTTCCTAGCATCACATTGTGTCGACACACTCCGTCCTCCGGCAATGAAAAAAAAAAAAAAAAAAAAGAAAAAACAAACAAAAGAAAACATATGAACAATGCACATGTCCTAGCGATTATAACAGGTCCAGGCCCACTTCTTCTAACAATCTCTTCTTAAATTTGCGAAAGCACAAAAACGAGAGGAAAAAAGAACATATCATCTTTGTTTCGGCGTCACTTTTGCCTGATAATAAATTTCTCCTGAAATGGTCAACACTCAGCCTTCTAAAACCGAAACACTTGAGTCTATGATGGGACAATACCGAACATTCACAGAAAATATGAGAGATTGTTTCCAACTTGTTACTGTTACACAAAACACATAATTTTTTCTGGTCGATTTCATATTTTTCCCCCTGGGTCCATACTCTGACAACGTTGCAACTCGACAATCTAAGAGATACTAGGATACGCTTCGCATGCAGAGGGACCCCAGAGTTGAGGTAGCTTTTCAAGTGGGAACCTGGGGGTGTCAGTTTACAGTACAATGTACTGTAGGAGGAGTGGTACATTCTTCCCAAATCCTCGTAAAGATATTTAATTCTTAAACTATTTACCATATCATTCCTGTACCTTCGTAACCCCTGACAATCAAGTTTCTCCCAGACACCACCATAGCCGATACCACTCATGATTCCCTTAATCTGTGCCGCCCAGTTGAACCTATTTAAGCTGGAACCTCCATCAACAGTTCGGATCAGTTGATCCAAGCAGATACGCGGATATCTGCACATGGGCATTTCCAGGATTTTGATCAACCATGCAATAGCTCTATCAAAGACTTTCACACCCAGGCTCTCCCGACCCGTCTCCAATCGCAGCAGATAACCAGGAGTACCTCTAGGTAGCAATAGAGCGCTTTTGATAACACTGGTTTGAACTTTTTCCAGCTCCTCAAAATATCGAAGACTCCAAATCTCCGCGTTATATAATAGGACGGATTCCACTAATGCATCTGCAATGCGACACATTGGCTCCCAGTTTTGGCACCTGCCCCTGACCAGAATCTGTCTGGCCGCACCCCAAGCCGATAGGGCTTTTGACCTGAAAAGCTGAGCCGCCTTGACAAAAACTCCCGATGAGCTGAAGGGTATACCAAGGTAGACGTATTCGCTCGCTCCTTTAACGACATCGTCCCCCACCTCATATTCCTGGCTCACCTGCATACCTCCTCTCTTGGAAAAACACACCACCTTGGTCTTAGAGGGGTTAATCGCGAGGCCCATAGACTCTGAGAACTCCAACAACGCCTGTAACTTGTGTTGAATGTCAACCCTCGAAAACCCCAATATGCAGAGATCATCGGCAAAACAAAGTGTCAGAATTTCATGTAGTCCATCCACATTTACGCCGCTAAAGCCTCTCCCCCTTATATATTCCTCGAGACCGGCAAGGAACAGTGAAAATAACAAGGGGCTACAAGAATCACCCTGGAGAATACCTCGGTTCACATTAAAGAATTCGGTTGTGCCTTCCGTGGTTCTAATCGCCACCTTTGCTGCCTCATACAACCTCACCAAAACGTCGAGTATGTTGCCTCTGATCCCCATTCGAGAAAGAACACACCATATAATCTCGTGCGGGAGGGAGCCAAAAGCATCTCGGTAGTCTACAAACGCACAGAACAGTTTACCCTTAGGAAACTGCAATCTTAAACAAATCAAGGCATACAGGACAAAAATATTGTCTCTGCAGCCTCTACCACGTCTAAATCCTGCCTGTGCCTCTGGGATGACACCATTCTCCTCAGCCCATACAGACAACCTCTCACACACACACTGGGTGAAGCATTTGACTACAGTATTCAGCAATGCGATAGGCCTTTGTTTATTCACGTCATCGAGATCGGAGGTTTTTGGTATCATTCTCAGAATTACCTCACCCCATTCCTCAGGTACCAGCCGATTCTCCAAAAATTTGTTAAAAACCTCAACCAAGCATTCCACCCCAAACTCATCCAAGTTCTTCCAAGCCTCATTTGGTATCATATCGGAACCTGGGGTCTTTCTTTCCTTGAGTCGCACTAGTACTTTACTGATTTCAGACTTTGTGAACGGTTCATTTAGTGATGGGAAAATAACCAATGTCTCTCGGCCTGCAACCCATCTCTGTAATGGCGGAGCATACTTACATCTTAAGAAGCTTGCCCAGCTGTCCAAACTAATGTTTGGAACCTTATATTCGCGAAATCGAACCTTTTTGATTGCTTCCCACCACTCACGCGAGTTGCCAGCCCTTGAAATCTGCTCGCTTATTCCCTCAATGAACTCAGCTCTCAGTTTCTTGGTCAATGCGAAGTATTGTTTTTTCTGGTCGAGGTAGTCCCCGATTTTGCCCCCTCCGCCTTTCCACCTCCTTAGGGACCTCCTAACTTGCCTCAGCATATCTCTACACTCCCTCGTATACCACGGTTTTTCCAGTTTCACCAATTGACGGTTCTGCGTAGGAGGAAGAGCAATCACTTCAGCCATTCCCGCCGAGGATAGCGCATTTAGCACTCCAGATTTGAAGTCACCATACGCACCAAGCGCATTCTGAGCCTCGGAGAAATGTTCCAACTCTAGGTTCAAGGCTGCACGATATTCCTTAACTTTATCTGGCTTCCATCTAATTTTAACAGAATCTCTGTTGTTTTGAGTGGTGGTTTGCTGTTTCGAGACCTCAATTCTGCCGGAACCCAGATGCAGTATGCACTCGGAGTGATCCGAAAGCACCCCCAAGGTATCACCAACCTGGAACCGCCACACCTCATCCAATGCAAACAGGTTCACCCAACACTGATCCACAGTGCTGCTCCCCCTCGCCCCCCGAAACGTAAAATCCCCCTGACTATCCCCCTTTGAGCGCCCATTAGTAACGATATATCCATAAGTCTCCATTATTCCCACTAACTGTTTTCCCCTATTGTCAATTACAACATCTTTATTACTCCTGCATGGGTTTACATTCTTACTCAAAAACTGGGCCTCATCTCCCTGATTCAGATCACCAATACGGGCATTCCAATCACCAATCAGGACGACCCGCCAGCTAGAGAAATATCACCCCTTCTCGCAAGAGAAATATTAAATATTTTAAAATTTTGTGGCTTCAACAAGGGGCAGGTCTTTCGTTATGTGTGATAACTGTAGGCTCCACTAAGCAATTGGCTTCCTGGAGGCGCCTTCGCCACTCTCGCGCGCGCCATCGTTAAGTTACTTTCTGATTGTCCTAATATAATTAATCAAAGGGCACCTTACCTTATGCGAGAGACATCCTAAATCTAAATCATCATGTCGACCTTTCAGATTCAATATGACTATCAGTTCGATTCTCACTCTATTGCTAGATCTGGCTCAGTTTATCCTACAAATAGGATCCATCCGATGAATATAAACTCAATTCTCTGACAATTTACGATCAAAATAGAATACAATATTCGTTCGTTCGTAAGGGCCCCAATAGTCACCCCAATAGTCACCTTTCATCCGGCAGTGAGACAGCCTTCGTGGTTTCGCGGAGGTCGGGGGTTGTGAACGTCTGGTTTTGAAACACGAAATATTGTCTTTTTTTTTTTTTTTTTTTTTTTTTTTTTTTAATGGGGCTTTGATAGGTCTTTGGTCACGTAGACCTCGAAGTGGGTCTATTGTGATATTATACCCCTGTTCCTACACTACAACATTTGTAGTGAGGATACGGTTTACAGCCTCCTCCCGTATGAAGTGGAACAGGCTGTTGTCATCGATTTTTGCAACCTCGGAGGGACTGAGGATGCCCTTACCAAGGTGCTTAAATCTTTTGTATGCAAGCGCTGGACAGTTACAGAGTATGTGTTCTGCTGTCTCTGGCTCACAGTCACAAAGTCGACAGTCATCTGTCCTGCATATTCCCATCTTTTTGAGGTGGTACTTGACTGGACAGTGGCTAGTTAGGAGGCCTGTGACGGCCTTTATGTCCTTCTGGCTGAGGGAAAGGAGAGCCGTGGCTCTCCTTCTGGAAAAGCGTACGAACTGCTTGTCTCATTTTTGGAGCGCTTTGCCAATGCTTTGTTCTCTGCTTGTCAACCCACTTCCCCACTTCTCGGGCTATAAAGCTCTCTGTGATGCCAAGGAAGGGTTCTGGTCCAATTCGGTTTGACGTGGATGCCTGTTTGGCGAGGCGATCCGCCTCTTCGTTGCCTTCTATGCCCTCATGACCCGGCACCCACAGCAGCGTCAATTTGTTGCCATGGGCAGCCATCTTGAGGGAGTTTAGGCAGCTCCAGGTAAGCTTTGATTTTATGGAGAAGGCCGAGATGGCCTTTAATGCTGCCTGGCTGTCTGATAGAATATAGATCTTTGCGCCCTTTAGTCTTTTCCTGGCGATCTCCTGGGCACAAATGTCTATTGCATGGGTTTCCGCTTGAAAGATGGTGGCCAAGGCCCCAAGGGGCTTAGACAGGCTAAATCTGGGGCCTTTTATCCCCAGGCCTGCTTTTTCATCCATCACCGACCCATCTGTGAACCACAGCAGTGATCCTGGCTCTAATTGAGGCATGCCTCCTTCCCAGAAATCACGATCTTTTATTATTACTCTGAATGGAAGATCAAAATTCATCCTCTCTGGCATTTTGTCACAGATTGATGAAGCCACTGGGTCTACCTTGACAAAGTCAAGGATGGACGCGTGGCTATTTTTCCTGGCAGGGTGCTTTATTACTCCTGCTTGCAGCATCCTCATGGCCCCCAGGTAGGCAACCCTCTGTATGTGGAGATGGAGGGGTTCAAGGTCAAGTAAGACCTCTAATGCTGCAGTAGGGGCTGTTCTCATTGCCCCTGTTATTCCAAGGCAGGCCTGTCTTTGGAGTTTTGTAAGTTTCTCCATAGCCGTTGCCTGACAGGTCTTCTGCCACCATACCGTTGAGGCATAGGTGACCATGGGTCTGACAATGGCTTTATAAGCCCAGTTGGCCCTCATTGGTGCCAGTCCCCACGTCTTCCTAAGCATTTTGTGGCAGCTCCACATTGCTTTTGTGCCTCTTTTTAGGGTATAGTCTAGATGCTTGTTCCAGTTTAATTTCTGATCAAGCATGACTCCCAAATATTTTACCTCCCCTGAGAGTGGGATGCTCTTACCTCGGAGTTTGGGAGCCTTAATATTGTTGTTGAGATATTGTCGTCTACAATATTAGTTCAACATCAACCAATCCTTGTAGTTACAGAAAACAGTTGTGTTTCATTAAAGTTTGAGCTTTCAATGTGAATTGTTGTTCTTAATTCTCAACAATGATTATGAGACTTAGGAGTTAGAAAGAAAACGAAAATGTGTTCTAGTATACTTAAAATTGAACCGCTGGGGCGGGAGAATTATGATACTTGGAAGATGCACATTGAAGCATTATTAACCAAGAATGATACTTTTGGTTACGTCACTGGAGACATTGTGAAGCCGACAGAAGAAGTGAGGGCTAAAGAGTGGGAACTCGCGGACGGCAAAGCTAAAGCTGACATAATACTCGCAATCAGCTCTGGAGAGTTGAAGCAGGTCAAAGGTTGCAAATCTTCCAAGGATGTTTGGGACAAATTGAGTTCAATTTATGAATCAAAAGGGCCAGCTAGGAAAGCATCCTTGCTGAAAAATTTAGTGTTGAAAAAGATGAAAACTGGAGATAGCGTGAGAGATCATTTGAATGATTTTTTTGACGTGGTTGACAAACTTGAGAACATGGATATTGTAATAAATGAAGATCTTCTTACTATCATGCTCTTGTACTCTCTACCCCACGATTTTGAAAATTTTCAAATCGCCATTGAGACCAGAGATACACTACCATCACCCCAGGCTCTAAAAATAAAAATTGTTGAAGAAAGTGAGGCACGGAAAGAGAATTACACTGACACGGATGAGCATAATGCTTTTTTAGGGAAGAGTCAGCCACGGCAACAGTATCGGGAAAAATTGATAGATTCTACAGATGCACGGAAACCGCAGTTCCGCTCAAATAGAACATGTTTCAATTGTAGCAAATCTGGACACATATCTCGATTCTGTCCAGAGAGAAGAACAAGGCACCAAGAGGAGTCTGCAGTTGTTTGCGAAAATAATGGAGATTTCGGAGATAATGGAGATTTTGGGCTACTGATCCATGAGTCCAGCAACTTCCAGTCAACAGATATACGTTGGTGTCTCGATAGTGGATGTACGTCGCATATGACAAACGAGTTGAGTATCCTTGCTGACCGAAGACCTGACCGTGGAAGAAGTGTCAGCCTCGCAAACGACACACATGCATCCTCGAAAGGCATTGGGACTGCTATCATACCAATAAATGATGGCCATAATAAGCTTTCCTTATCGGAAACTCTATTTGTGCCTGAATTAAGAACGAATCTCATTTCAGTGGGGAAAATAACCGACAAAGGTTACAGAGTAATATTTGATAAAGACACTGCTATCGTTCAAGATGGTGAAGGATTAACGAAGTTAACTGCTGATCGTAACAATGGTTTGTACTACCTACGCCAGCACCAGAAAAAAGAAAGTGTTCAAAGGGTGTCAGAACAATTTTCTCTTTTGTCATGGCATAGGAAATTCGGTCATTTAAATTTCAAAGACTTGAGACGACTTATCAGAGAAAGATTAGCAAGAGGTATACGGGCAAACCCTAACGAAATCGTTCATCAATGTGAGACTTGCATTCAAGCAAAACTAACGCGCAGGTCATATCCACAAAGTGAAGGAGGGAGATCTTCAGGACTACTGGAGGTGGTTCACACTGACTTATGCGGGCCAATGAGAATTCAATCTTTCGGTAAGTCGCGATATTTCATAACGTTTATAGACGATTTTTCTAGATGGACAGAAGTGAGATTCTTGAGGAATAAGAATGAGGCATTAAACGCGTTTAAAAACTACAAAAACATGGTAGAAAATATGACAGGTAGAAAAATCAAGTTTTTGCAGAGCGATAATGGTCGAGAGTATGACAATCATGAATTTAATACATTTTTAGACACATGTGGGATACAGAGAAGGTTTACTTGTGCCAGAACCCCACAGCAGAACGGAGTAGCTGAAAGGCAAAACCGTACTCTGAACGACATGGCAAGAAGTTTCCTCATTGAATCTAGCCTTCCACAGATGTTTTGGGCCGAAGCTATATCCACAGCGGCACATATTCGCAACAGGTGTCCATCAGATGCTTTGAATGGTGAACTTCCGTATACTTATTGGACTGGAAAGACACCAGTAGTAGCTTATTTCCAACAATTTGGGACTAAAGTTTATGTTTTAAACAAAGACCCCAGTAGAGGGAAGTACGACCCACGGGGTAAATCGGGAGTTTTCGTTGGTTACCCAAATAGTTCGAAAGGGTATAGAGTTTGGCTGCCAGATGAAAAGAAATTTGTCACATCAAGTGATGTCAGATTTATGAGCGAAACCGAAGATACTGCGAAAGTAATATCAGCATTGAAAGAAATTGGTTATACGAACGATGATTTATCAATTTCGAAGTATTTCATAACGATTCCAGGAAATGAATCTTCAAGAAGTCCTTTGAGTACTGTCCAACCCATCATGAGTACTGTCCAACCCACCATGAGTACTGTCCAACCCACCATGAGTACTGTCCAACCCACCATGAGTACTGTCCAACCCACCGTAATTTTGGATCCAGCGCCATGTGGGACGAATCAACAGGGTCAGGAATTTCATGGACAAATAGAATCCCAGGATCACCAGCAGATCCATTGCAACCCAGGGGATAACAATGATTTTCCATTGAGACGTTCTGGTAGAACTACTAAAGGCATTCCCCCAGAAAGGTACAGAGCTCTGATTGCCGACAGTGATAAAGATACAATTTTTGAACCAAGGAGTTGGAAACAAGTTGAAAGTATGCAAGGCCCCGAAAAAGAAAAATGGATTTTGGCTGCACGAGAAGAGATGGAATCTCTTATACAAAATCAAACTTGGGCATTGGTAGAACTACCTCCCGGAAAGAAAGCTGTGGGATCAAAATGGGTATTCAAGGTCAAATATGGGAATGATGGGAAAGTGGAGCGTTACAAAGCGCGTTTGGTTGCAAAAGGGTTTTTACAGAAGTACGGCGAAGATTACGATGAGGTTTTTGCACCAACAATAAACCCCGTCACTGTAAGAATACTGCTCACTTTAGCAGCTTCCAAGAAATTGTTTCTGAAGCAGTTTGACGTCAAAACAGCATTCTTGAATGGAGACCTTAAAGAAGACATATACATGACTCAACCTGAAGGTTTCGAGAATCAAAACAGTAAGAATTTAGTGTGTAAACTTCAGAAAAGTCTATACGGTCTAAAACAGGCAGCACGAGCCTGGAATGAGAAAATTAATGGTGTGTTAATTGACAATGGTTTTAGAAGAAGTGATGCAGACTCTTGTTTATATGTTAAGCTAGAAGAAGGGTCCTACACGTACATAGTAATTCACGTCGATGATATTCTTTGTGCAGGGAGTGAAGAAGGTGTTCAGAAGGCTTTCCAATTGTTGTCATTGTCGTTTGAACTGAAAGATTTAGGAACTGCGTCAAATTACTTGGGCGTAGAAATCGAGCATGATGGTCCCGACTACTTCATACATCAACGAAGAAAGATTGAAGATTTGGTCACCCAATTTGGTCTGCAGGACGCCAAGCCAGTGAAAATACCTATGGAGGCCGGTTTCATGAATTCCAATGCTGAGTCTACGCTATTGTTCGATAACAGAAAGTACCGCCAAGCTATAGGGTCTCTACTGTATTTGGCTGTAACTTCACGGCCAGATATTTCATCAGCAGTAGGGATTTTATCGCGCAGAGTCGAAAAGCCAACGCAAAGTGATTGGAACGCAGTGAAGAGGGTCGTATCCTATTTGAAATCGACACTGGACATCAAGCTGAGATTAAGTTCGCAAGACGAAATTAAATTGAATTGTTATGTGGATGCTGATTGGGCGGGGGATCGAGAAGATCGAAAGTCAATCAGCGGGTGTTTATTCAGAGTGGGTTCAAGCTGTGTGGGTTGGTTATGTAAGAAACAAACCTCAGTTGCTCTGTCCTCGACTGAAGCAGAACTCGTCGCCGCGTCAACAGGAGTCCAAGAGGCAGTTTGGATTCGGATGCTTCTGAAAGACATGGGCCATCCTCAAGAAACTGCAACGTCGATTTTTGAAGACAACCAAAGTTGCATGAAATTTATTGAAAACGATAAGGCCAGTGCAAGGATCAAGCACTTAGATGTTCGGAAGTTCTATATGAAGGATCTCATCCACAAAAGAGAAATATCATTAGAATACTGTCCAACTCATGACAACCTTGCTGACATTCTTACGAAACCCATTGCAGGAAAGAAGTTTCAAGAATTCCGAGC
Organism: Stenodema calcarata; assembly: GCA_963920205.1. Taxonomy (NCBI): domain Eukaryota; kingdom Metazoa; phylum Arthropoda; class Insecta; order Hemiptera; family Miridae; genus Stenodema; species Stenodema calcarata. The sequence goes on along the minus strand of OY986055.1, from coordinate 32,749,013 downwards.
GCGCTTTGGATTTATCGGATGATGTTGAGGGGGCGTGTTGAGATATTGTCGTCTACAATATTAGTTCAACATCAACCAATCCTTGTAGTTACAGAAAACAGTTGTGTTTCATTAAAGTTTTCAATGTGAATTGTTGTTCTTAATTCTCAACAATTGTATTTCCTTCTGTTAGTGAAGGCAACAATGGTGGTTTTGTCAGGGTTTACATTCAGATCCTCCTTATGACACCACCTTTCAATAATATTTAGAGCGTTCTGAAGTCGCTCTGATAGCGTACTATCGAACCTGCCCCTAATGATGATGCACAGATCATCCGCATAGGCAGTAATCTCATAGCCAAACTGTTGCAGTATTGCTAGGAGTTCATCTGCTACCAACAACCACAGAAGGGGGGACATGACCCCTCCTTGAGGGCAACCTCTGTTGGCCAATACAGTGGTGCTCTCATTTCCTTGTGCAGTTGTGATAACACGGCTTACCATCATAGCCTTCAACCATTTAATGGTGGGGTTTGGGATGCCCCTCATCCTTGCTGCCCACTCGATGGATTCATGGTTGGTGTTGTCGAAAGCCCCTCATATGTCCAGAAAGCAGCATAGGGCTATCTCTTTAGTTTCTAGCGCCCTTTCTATGAGGGAGACGACCTCTGATAGAGCTGTCTCCGTCGACTTACCCTTTTGATAGGCGTGTTGTGCCTTTGATATGGGGTGGTCTTTGAGGTGATCATCTTTGATCATCTGGCCAATGATTTTCTCCATGACCTTTAGTAGAAAGGAGGTGAGACTGATGGGTCTCTGTGATTTTGGCAAGGACGAGGAACCTGCTTTTGGTATAAACACCACTCTCACCTCTCTCCATATTGTTGGGATATACCCCAGCGCATAACTTGCAATATAAGTCTTATTGATGATGGGAATTAGCATTTCCAGGCCCTGTTGTAGCAGTGCCGGGAAGATGCCGTCCACTCCTGGTGACTTATAAGGTTTGAAGGACTTTATTGCCCATTTCACCTTGTTGGAAGTAAATATCTTTTTGGCTTGTTTAAGGACACTAGGATTTGGTAGGCGGTTTGTGTTTTCTGCATCCTGAGCCAGGGCAACTTGGTCCCTTGTTGTGACTTTGGAGCCTGGGAAATGTGTCTCCATTAGGAGTTCCAGGGTCTCCTTGGTGTCACTTGTATAACTTCCATCCGCCTTCTGAAGGAGCCCTAATGGGCTTGGCCTGTCCTTGGAGAGGACTTTCTGTAGCTTGGATATTGTAGAGACCTCCTCCAACGTGCCACAGAAGTCCTTCCAGGATGACCGTTTGGCTCTTCTCACAGCTTTGGTGTAGGCAGTATGGTGATACCTATAGGCCTCCCACTGACCATTTCTTTTGGCCCTGTTGAAGAGTCTCCTCGTTTGGATTCGGAGTTGTCTAAGCTCTTCATTCCACCATGGAGCATCTCGATTGCTCCTTTTGGTTTTAAACTGACAACTTCCCCCGTATGCTTGGGTTATTGCAGCTTGCATCTGCCCTGCTATTATGTCTTGCTCTTGGGGCGTGCTAATATCTCTGTTCACTCCCTCTAGTTCATGGCCAAGGAGTTGTTTGTAGAGATTCCAATCTGTACTTTTTGGAGTACGGTATGTCTCTTCACGTTGCTGGTGAAATTCAAGATTGAAGATGACGTACCTATGGTCAGACAAGGCCAGTTTGTGACCTTGTCACCAAGAAAAGGACTGGATGAGGTGAGGTCAAGGACCTCTTCTCTATTCCTAGTGACAAAAGTGGGTACATTCCCCCTATTTAGAACCATCACCTGACACGAAAATAGATAATCAAGTAATGCCTCACCTCTTGGATTTATGTTAGTGCTGCCCCACACTGTATGGTGAGCATTAGCGTCGCAGCCAATGATGAAATGTAGGTTCTTTTGGTGGCAGTGATCTATTAACCTTCTGATTTCAGGGGGGGGGGGGGGGGGTGGCAGTCCTCTTCGTCACTGGGGAAGTAGGCCGACGCTACCACTATCTTCCCGCGTCCCGCTGATGTCTGTCCTTCTATTGTCACTGCCACTAGATCCCTAGAAATAAAGTTTGGCATTGCCATAAAAGGGGTGTCTTTGCCAATAAGTATGGCTGTTCTGCAACGTTCTTCTGTTCTAGAGAAGATAAGCTTACCTGAGCCTGAGGGTATGCCTCTAATGGTGTGTCGTCCAGCCCAGGATTCTTGAATCAGGGCAATGTTGAGCCTCCTCCTTGAGAAGGTATTACAGAGCACGGCCGAGGCCGCCTCTGCCCTGTGTAGATTTATCTGGAGGAGGCTCAACCCTGATGAGGAGGACATCATTTCCTCCTCTTGCCCCCCTTTGTCTTTTGCTATTGAGCAAGGGGGCGGTTTGGTTTCTTTTTCCGCTCCTCAGAGTCGTTCAGCTGAGGACGGAGCTGCCTTGTGGGAGCTCCCCCCCGCTGCCGCTCCATCCTGTCCTGAGCAGGGGTGGAGGAGCCGTTCTGAAGGTGGAAAGAGGGCCTTAAAGAGGGGCCTGAGGGCCCTTGTATTGGTGCAGTGCCTGAAGCGTCCACTGCACGGCCTGAAGGGCCTTTTGTTCTAGTGGGGCCTGAGGGCCCCTGTGTTTTGCCTTGTTCAACAAGGGGCAGGTCTTTCGTTATGTGTGATAACTGTAGGCTCCACTAAGCAATTGCCATCGTTAAGTTATTTTCTGATTGTCCTAATATAATTAATCAAAGGGCACCTTACCTTATGCGAGAAACATCCTAAATCTAAATCATCATGTCGACCTTTCAGATTCAATATGATTATCAGTTCGATTCTCACTCTATTGCTCGATCTGGCTCAGTTTATCCTACAAATAGATGGGTAAACGGATCCATCCGATGAATATAAACTCAATTCTCTGACAATTTACGATCAAAATAGAATACAATATTCGTTCGTTCGTAAGGACGAACTACATTCCCAATAGTCACCTTTCATCCGGCAGTGAGACAGCCTTCGTGGTTTCGCGAAGGTCGGGGGTTGTGAACGTCTGGTTTTGAAACACGAAATATTGTCCTTGGGTGAGCTTCAAACATTCATAGTGAGGATTGCTACCTCTTGAATGTCACCGGCAATGACCCTAATTTGTCACCTCTGCGGCGTTCCTTGGATTTCTTGTCATTGATCACCGAAGTTGTAATCGTGTAATCGTGTAATTGGCAATATTCAATACGAGGTGATAATATGAATGTGAACCAAACAGTGAAGCTTGTGGCCAATATTCATACAAAGGGACTCCTCATACAAACAACAAATGGTGGTGTACCATCGACTTTCTTGTTTGAGATTGAGTGCCTATAGAAAGAACTTAATTTCGAATACATTTGGTAAGAATTTCTCGATATAAAAGTATTACAAGTAGTAGTGCTCATCTGAGCGATCTTCAACATGTCAGATGACAGTTGGGTTCTAAGTTAAATAAGAACCAGATCAGATCCTATTTAAAAGTCCACTTGTTATATGGAAATTTGTAATTTACACTTGGATACTGTGAGGTAAATCCCTTGTGACATTTCATATTGAGGATGATCGCGCGTTTTATGGTTATGAACTGCGTATGTTAGAGGGAGGAAAGATACATCAATTCCATACATGGAATTCTTCTCACAATATCTTTTTCACCTGGTTTAGGTACATTTTGTTCTTAGTGCTGAATAGACCTATTTCTGTCTTTTCTTTTCTTCAATGCTAAATCTTTTCTTCAATCCCATACTGTTGCAAAAAATAAAATAAAAATCCATGGTCATGCAGCATGGCTATACGAGCATACGAGTGCATTTTCAAAGAAATAACTGGTTTTATGTACCTAAAATGTCGAAGGACCATTGAAGGACTTGGTGTCCATGAAGAACATCTCAAGTATCAACCACGTTTCTTCATTCTAAAAAGTGGTCCAGGATATCGCAATTCTAATTTCACCATCGTGTTCAGCGCAAAAAAAAAAAAAACCTTTAAAATGAGGTATCACTTGTCAGACTGTTTCATTTTGGGGATTTATAGGTAATTCCCCCCCCCCCCACCACTTGAAATCCCCAAACCCACTCAGCTTATAGATTGTTCAACGCTGAACCCGATGGTGAAGTCAGAATTGCGATATCTCATTCCGTTATCAGATGAGATCGTTCGTGATGACCAGGAAAATACCCGTAAAGTTGTAGTAAAAACCATAAAAACGTCGAAAAATCGGAAAAATATTTCCCAATCGAAAAAAACGGAAAACGGATTCGGATTCAGCGCCCTCAAAAACCCCCATCCGTAATAAAATGAGGCCGGCAACTTTAGGTCACTTTTTTCGTAGACCAGTGTAATATAATATCGGTAGGGATATAATATAATATATATATTATATTATATGTATATTATACATATAATTTTTTTTTGGCAGTGGATTCTGGCTGGTCTGAAACGGATTTCGTTATACAAATTTTTGGGTAATAGGAAGTTTTACCAGTTTTAAAAATTTTGCACCGAGAACGATAGCTTCATTTTCTTCGAAAATTCGCTATAAGATTAGACTCGAGCTTCAACAGGCTCAACGCGGGGTGCGATACGTAGGCTGCAGTGTATTCTTGAAATAGGGTGCTGTAACAATAACCTGTTGACAACTCAATGGACCAGCTGCCATGAGAATAACGAACCATGGGATTCATCCCATCGATGCTGAACTATTAAAAAGCCAAGAGAGGTAAAATACTTTCATACAAACTAGATGGACGATGATTCAACTAGAGAGAGCCCTGTTAGAGGCCCAGGATCTACTTGAGGGTCTTATTGAGCTAATTTTTCCAAGACCTTTTAATATCAAATCGCCTGAGTGGAAGAGGCCTGAGTTGTGTACAGCTTCTACTCGTATAGCAAGTGGGCCTACATGCCTTCCAATCTTGCAACCAAGCAAAAACAGTACATTATTCGAGGGATTGTCGTTCTATGTACCATGGAGCTTAACAGGTTGAATGATCTGTTTATTAATAGGTCTGTTCATCCTGCCTGAACCGTGTGGGTTCAGTTCTAAGGTGAACTGCACTATTCTTTCTTGGGACTGTACTGGAATATCTGCGATTTCGTTTATTAGAGCACTGAAAGTTGGTGGATTAGTTTCTTGAACCGAACAGGCTCTTTGGTCACCTAAAACATTATAGTCATCGAGTATATTTGGTTACCAAAAAAAAAAAAAAAAAAAAAAATTGCTGATGTCTTGGTATGTTGTTAGGACATGTTTGAGTAGTATTCTACCAAGTTGGCATCTTCGAAAACCCCAGGAAAACTTTTTGGGAGTCTTGTTTCAGTTTTTTCCTCATCATTTGTAAAAGGTGGTTTTTTCTACGAAAAGTCCTTCCTATCTTTATTAAAGTAACTTGTAAAAGTCACAATTGAAGCTAACTCTAGCTCGTAGGTCCGATAGATCTCGAGATATCGACTTTAAGTTTTAGTCATCCCTTGGGTAGAATGTTGGCTCTAATACTCATCCCACGAGAAAAGAACGAAAGTTGTAGAGGAGTTGTCTAGCTCCAATTTAAGCTAAAGCGAAGTCCGTAGGTCCAATTGGTCCCTAGTTATCTGAAAAAATTAAAAGTTAAAAGGGTTAAAGTTAAAAGTTAAGAAAATTGGAATTTTGTCAATTGACCCAGACGATTCAAGTCGATCGAAAAAAAAAAAAAATGTTTACATTCAATAGGATTGGGAGTTTAGATGATCAATGAAGGGGACGCCAGGTGACTCCTGCTACAGACATACTCCGAAATACGAATTTATAGTAATGCCATGCGGCAGGAAAGATTTACGGAGCAAGTGCATACTCACGAGCTGTTCGAGCTCCCATGCTCACAAACCCTGCATTGGCTAGCTTGGTTTCCAAAGATTGAATAATAGGTACTACTGAAGAGCAACACACAATACAATATATTATGAAAACCTGCTACTTGCAGGTGGAAGGAGTGAGATGCTGCATACTGGACAACATGAAAATGTTTAGGTTTAGTAGGAAAAGCTCAGTGTTGCCATATAGTCAGACGCTGACAGTACAGGGATACCAAACGTACAGAGATACCTTTTGGTTGTTCTCTGAACTTGGCACAAGACCTCAGAAAGACTGAGGCACATTCCAACTGTGATGTCACATCGAGGCTATTGGCTGAAACCAGGAAAACGTTTTTTTGTAAATCGGGCCATTTGTTTAGATTTTGTTCACTTTTACATTTGCGTCAAACTCTGTACGACGAACCTGGCCAAACAAGGTTTGGTCGAAGTTGGGGCAGACATAACATGTCTGACATATTATGTTCGGTCAGCTGAATCTCTCCATACACTGTCCAACCCGGTTTGACGAACCAGGCCGAACAAGGTTTGGTAAAGGTTGGAAATCACTTTTCTAGATCATTAGGCAACGCTAGTGAACCTATAAACTACATCATATTTGTAGTTAGGTAACCACCCCAATAGAGTTACTCACTACATCTTTTGTTGATCAATTGTCATACCAAGTTGGTATTACCAACTTCATTTTCTGGTGATTCAGTAACAATATTCGTCTTTTACACATTTCTGATGTTCCAGATCGAGGCAGCCGGAGGGTACTTGAACCTGACCGTGCCTGCTCCTCCCACCTCATCGACGTCCATGAGGCCGCCGACCACGACGCCTCCAACAGGACAGAATGGAACCAACACTGTTCAACTCTCCAACGAGACAGAGGCTTGATATCGTGGTAGCCGCCTGTCAGTCGACCTACTTGATCTGGGAAGTCATCCTCATCGTACTCGCACTCGCCCTCATCCTTTTCATCACTTATTTATTTTATTTATTCATCTTCGACGGTTACCTCCTACTGAAGCTGGCCATTATCATGAGTAGGAGCTTGCTGTCGCAGAATCTAGTTCGTGTGATGATATCCGTGTAAATTATTATTTATTATTTGTAAATTATTGAATTTAAATATAGATTTTTTTATACACCTTCCAATTTTGATGCCTCTCCATGATATTTGTTTTAACGGGTGAACGAAATAATAACGCGTAATGAACACTGGATAACAACTCCTTATAATGCACAAGAGAACGGATGAACATCGGTAAATTAATCGGTATTATAATGAATGATAACAGTTCAGCAACTTGGATAATGATAACAATAATCCATATGGACGAGTGTTGGGTCGGGGGAACAGGTTGGACAACAGAACAACGGCTCCTACCAGCCATCATGGTGAGCACTCTATTGGGGCAAGTAATAACTACTACCTACCAGCCCAAACAATATTGAAATCATCATTTCTGCAAAGTCATGAACCACCCTTCTGAAGCATTGAAGTTAGGCTGGTAAAAAGCTGTTGAAAAGTTTCACATTTGATATCATCCGTAGATTTGGAAATCATCCGGGGAAAGATCAAATGAGTTGACACGAATTATCTTGCAGGTTTAACGAACCCAATGAACGTAAGTCAGACATATTCGTGGCATCTCGCTGTTATCTATGTCTCAAAAGTTCATTTGTTAGAACCAATCTATGATATTCATTGTGAGACAGCTTATTTCCAAAATATATTTGCGAAGGGGCCAATAGAACCATCGTGATAGGAATTCATGGAGGTAAGGGTTGTATTCACGGAAGAAGGAAAGGAACGCCCACTGTGTTAAAGATTGTGCTGGGAGGATACTATATTACTTGTGGCGGCACCTGCTGCAGGCAGATCGAACTATCTGTCATATCAAGTTTGTCACAAATATCATAGATAGCGCTGATCACAAAAGTAGGAAAATTCCCGCCAAAGTTCGAATAAATTTTTCCAAAAAGCTTTGCTGAATAATTCTTAAATATGTAGTTAGGTTTTAATCATTCTAATAATAGTTAGGTTTTAGGTTACTTGTAGGTACTTCTCGCACCTACATAGATTATGCGAAGGCGAGGAAAACACGATAAAATTATATAGTGAGGCGAATAAAATGTATTTTAGCTACACGCGCCTTAAAAAGTCACATCCATACACGCAAGCGGCCCTCAGTGCCGCAATTCCATTTTTAACCATTTGTCTCATGTTAACAGCAACATGATATTCTCAATAGGGTGAATACGTCAAGGCAATAATACAGAAACGACTTCGTAACAAATAAAAACCAACTCACTGTTTATTTCAATATTAGGTAATAGCAAATAAAAATCAAGAATAGCAACATAGGTACAAGTAACAGTAATGAAAAAGTAGGCAATGTAAACAAAAATATTCAACTCGTTTCCAGAAAAATTACAATAACTCTACACTAGAGCAAGGCAGATAGGTAGGCACCTAAGAAGACTTGACGAAAATTTTCAAAAGTAGTACAATCAACAAAATAGGTACAATAAAAATTCACTTCTGGCAACCTATACTTATTATAGCTTCGGTAGTTCTGTTCATAAAAGTAGGTAGGTAACTAAATTATTCATTTTCACAGCGTAGGTACCTAAGAAGACTTAACGAAATTTCGAAAGTTGTAGGTTTAGTTACCTACAATCAACAAAATAGGTAAAATAAAAATTCACTTCTTGCAACCTATACTTATAGCTTTGGTAGGTTTATCCATAACAGTAGGTAGGTAACTAAATCATTCATTTTCACACCGCACCAGTCTTCACATCGTCGTTGCCTTCTTCATCATTTTCAACTATGCAAGTTGTTACATGTCGAGAGTGACTTTTGTATACAAACCGATTGCATTCACAGCAACGAATAGTTGTGTTATTATTTCGGTGGCTTCCACATTCGTGGGGTGCCGCACTCTTGATCTGTTTATCCACGCTAGCGGCACAGTGGGCCGCAAAAAGGTGGTTGCACAGTTTGAACGCTGGTTACACACTGTCTGTTCACCTGAGAATCCGTTTGACGTTTACGCTCTATCAGATATACATTGAACTACGAATACTAGGACGAGTGATTCAAGTGTACAAACGGTAGCCGCGTTATTTCAAATACATTGAAAATGCGGCACACGGTGCCGCTATGCGTGTGGATAAGGGTTAATAATTTCAGCAGAGGAATTTTTATACACATATTGATGCTAACTAATAAAAAAGAAAAAGTACCTACAAACTTAGAACCTTATTTAAATAAATATTTACAATTTATACAATTTGTTTATTGTCAATCGTTTCTGGGATATTGCACCTCCCAGAATATCCTGGTAGAAACAAACATTTTCAATAACATCATTTCTGCTTCTGTACTGCATAGGTTTAGATTAATATTACTAGATAAAATACTTTCTAAAATAATTCGGGCCACCCCGGTCCGATGAGCTATTACGTGGAACTGGTTGAAGAAAATGCCTTCCATTTTTTGAAAAACATCAAATGTTTGTTGCGCCGGGATGCATTTATGCGTTGGGTACAGAGTTTGGTAATTTATAAATTACCAAACTCTGTACCCAACGCTTCACTGTAGGCTTTGAAGTACGTAAAAAGTTGGTAATCTTGTGCAATCATTCTTTCATTTGGCACAACAAGCAGCTGACGTTTGAAATTTTCACAGTTATGTTTTTTCAAGAATGTTTTAGTTAGAAAACCACAAGAGTAGTAAAAGGCATTTTGGTCTATCGGTCCCAACGGCGTTTCAGCAATGTCTTGGCATACTTCCAGCTCAGTTCCACCATCACCACCACTGCTTTGATCAGAATGATTCTTCAACTTACTCACACAAACCAAAGCGCGTTCTAGCTCCTCTTCACAATTGCTTGAGCTCGGCAGCTTAGACATCGAAGACAAGGACAGCGCCTTGAGTCCCATCTGAAACTGTCTACCGGTTGGATGGCCTGAACATCCGTGTTGCTGTCTAATTATGGAGAAGGTGTTTTCAAGAGCGTCTTGATTCAATAAACGCGTCTTCTTGATTTCACAGACTCCATAATTAGACAACATATGCTCACTAAGCATGAGTAATGAGCGGATATTCAGAATCCAACCTCGTAAACAGTCCGGTTGTCGCGGACAATCAAGAATCTGTGACCCTGACAGATGCTTTAGCATATCTTGCAAAAACAACAAGGGGGAGCAAAATTTGACTATTCGTTACATAAAGGGGGTACCAAAGATCGTAGATCAGTCAACCAATCCTTCTACTCGTCGCTCATCCGGGCGTGGATCTTCGCCTTCTACCTCGTCAAAAAATTAAAAATTCCCACGGCTTTCCGACAGACTGTCCGTGGGATTAGCACCAAACTGGATACCTTTCACTCTCAATCACTCATCGAAAAACTACCGAGTTCCCTCTCTGCATTTTATCAGAATGTACGTGGTATCAATACCAAATTGGATTTTTTTCGTTCTCAAGCGGCTACATTTTCTTTTGATATGATTTTTCTCACGGAAACATGGCTTTCTGCGGCGGTTGATTCATCGGAACTTGGATTATCGCACCATTATATAGTCTACAGGACGGATCGATCCAGCACGAACTCGTCTAAATCTAGTGGTGGCGGTGTACTCATCGGGGTGTCAGCGGAAATTAGTTCTCTTCGATGGGTGAACCACTGTGCTAGTCTGGAGCAGTTATTTGTTATACTGCCGGACTATAAATTGATTGTTGGCTGCATTTATGCTCCTGATTATTTGGTCGATTCTCACATGATGCTATTCATGGAAGAGGTTGATCGTTTGACGCTTTCGAATCCGGGTTATGATTTGTTTATTGTTGGTGATTTTAATCTCCCGGGCTTGTGTTGGAGTGCGGAGTTGGGGTCAATCGATCATGGCGTTTCTCGTATGTCTAGTAAGGCGAGAGTTTTAAATGAATTTATTAATGGCGCCAATTTGAAACAATTTAATTACCTGAAGAATCCATACGGGAATATTCTTGATTTATGTTTTTCCACTATACCTACTATTACTTTAATGCTTGCTGAACCTATTGTTAAACTTGACTTGCCTCATCCAGCTTTTGAGTGCGTTATCCCTTTTTGTAATTCTACTATTAGAAATTTACGTACCCCCTCTCAATTTCCTCTTAATTTCAAGAAGGCCAATTATTCAGAGATGAATAAATTTCTCCTGGATATTGACTGGAGTTTTTGTAAGCTATTACCGTTTGATGAGGCCATTGTCAAGTTCTACGCAACCCTTGAAACCGCAGTATCATTATATGTACCACCAACTAGGGAAATTGTCAGTTCATTTCCGAAATGGTTTGACAGGGACCTGATAAGGATGGTCAAGGATAAAAATTTCGCTCATGCCAGATACAAATCCTCTTACCTAATACTAGACTACAATTTATACTCGGATCTTAGAAGAAAATGTAAAATGAGGTCTTGTGCTCTGTTTAAGACTTGGGTTGGTGGAGTTCAATCTACTTTGAGGTCAAATGTGAAGGGTTTCTGGAATTACTTTAATTATTTGCATGCCGGCTCTGCTATACCCAACGTTATGCATTATGGTTCCAAGTCGGCATCTAGGCAGGATGAAATTGTAAATTTGTTCGCAGAACACTTTTCCTCTGTTTTTGATCCACCCTCTGATATTGTTCTTGATGATGAGTTGTCTTTTTCTACATTTCATTTTGGATCTCTTACCATCAGTAGAGAAACGATTTCTCGTGAAATCGCTGCCCTGGACGCCAATAAGGGCATGGGTCCGGATGGTATCCCACCGAGCCTGCTAAAGCATTGCAATGAAAGTATTTCCTTGCCCTTGTTTCATCTCTTCAATCGGTCACTTGATCTCGGTATTGTTCCTTCTAAATGGAAATTGTCATACGTAACACCCATTCCGAAGAAGGGCGACCCTTCTAATGTTGAGGAGTATCGCCCCATTTGTTCCATATCTTCAATTCCCAAATTATTAGAGAAAATAATCGTTGATGAGCTAAGACCCTTAATTGGCACTTATCTCTCCTCACATCAGCATGGGTTCATGGCCAAAAGATCTACAGTTACTAATTTGCTTAGCTTTCAACAATTCATTTTTAGTGCTTTTGAAATGGGCAGTCAGGTAGATTGTGTCTACACTGATTTCTCAAAATGTTTTGACAAGGTCCCTCATTCTTTATTGATCAGCAAGTTGAAATCTTTTGGATTTTGTGGTTCGCTTCTTAAGTGGTTCTCCAGCTACCTTTTGGATCGTTTTCAAATTGTTAAACATAAGTCTTCTTTATCTGCTCCATTCGCTGCCACATCGGGCGTGCCGCAGGGTTCACATGTTGGCCCTTTCTGCTTCCTCATTTTTGTCAATGATATTGCATCGGTCTTTCCTAATAATGTTCATTTTTCCCTTTTCGCTGACGATTTAAAAATTTATTCTATGGTGGGGTCGGAGTCCGACTGTTCGACTGTACAAGATGTTCTTGATGCATTGTCTGTGTGGTGCGTAAAGAATAATTTGTTTATGAATGTCGATAAGTGTGCGGTCATTACCTTTGGTCGATCGCCCACTCAATTGCTCTTTAACTACACCTTTAATGGCGCGCTGTTGAACCGTGTAGATGAAATTAAAGACCTCGGTATCATCTTCGATAGGCGCATGACATTCGCTTCCCACATTGACAGTGTCTGTGCGAGGGCGATGAGGTCCCTGGGGTTTTTGAAACGTCACACAAGTGACTTCACTGACGTCGGGGCCCTTGTCGTTCTGTACAATGCATTTGTGCGGTCTGTCTTGGAGTATGGGTCGATTGTCTGGTCCCCCTACTATGCCAATGCGAGTGAGCGGATCGAGCGTGTTCAGCGTAGGTTTGCCCGGTACGTTGCTTTTAAGCAGGGTATCGATTGGCTCGATTTCGATTATGGAAGTATCCTTAGGCTTTGTGCTATTGATACTCTTGATCGTCGTCGCCGGATCGCGGACTGCGTGTTCATTTTCGGTCTGTTTCGCAATAGGATAGACTGCCCCCAACTGTTAGAAATGATGAGCATTCACGCTCCCCTGCGCAATACTAGGAATACGGATTTATTTTATGTACCATCCCGCACCACTAATTATTTGTTTAACTCTCCCATTCTCAGAGCGCAGAGAGCCATCAACCGTGTGGTAGCGAATGGAGATTTTGATTTGTTTAACGATTCTTTGCCACAACTGAGGAGGACTGTTGGGCGTTTGTATTAGATGTTTATTTTTCGTTATCCTTGGATTATGTTTATCCCTTTCTCTTTTTTTATTTTTTCATCTAGGTATCATGTTTTTTTCCTTTATAATATATTATGTTCATATAATTCCTATATAACCTATTATGTTCATTCCTATATAACATATGTACATTCCTATATAACATATTATGTTCATTATGTAATTGGGCATTTGCCCGTGTATTTCAATAAAATAAAAATAAAAATAAAAAAATGACGTGAGGAGGAGCTGAAGGCATAGCGATAAGATAGCTTATGCTTGGTGCTGTTGAAGCAGTCAAAGAGATCATTAAGATCCTGCACGCAGTCTGCAGTGTTGGTGGAGTCAGCAGGAAGAATGCCTTTTATTTGCAACCCTAACATGGCTGTGCTCATGGACCGAGATAGCACCTGAGTTGCAAATTTTACTTTCATTTTCCTAAAACTATTTTTTCTAAAATCTACATGTTTTAAGTTAACCTTAGGTAGTAAACGGAGGCGAAGTGGGTCATCACCTTCAACGGCAGTTACGATGTGATCCCACTTCGCAACTCCGTTTTTCCATCTATAATTGTATGACATTAAGTTGTTCCTCATTGACTTGATGAGGTGAGGGGAATCCCACATAAAGAATACCATTTCATTTTTATATAAAAAATATGGTTTCTCCAGGGTGATTCCCATTTGTTTAATGACGCTCCTATTCTTTGCCCCCTGGTCACATACAATGAGTTTTATTACAAGACCAACAGATGTTAGTTGGTCAAGGCATTGGTACAATGCTTCGTTGATACAAGTTGCAGGTTCTCCACTTAACGTAAGCCAGTGGCCAACAACTTGTTTCCACGAAGTCACTGTGCCTTTGACCATGGCAACTAACGCCAGGTCAGCTAGTACAGGCTTTCGGGAGAAACCCTTATCGACAAGCCCAACAATACTATCATGATGAGGTTCGTAATGAAGATTTTTTTTTAATAGAAACTTCATCAAACACTAGGGTACATAATCTTTTCTGCTCAGACCACTTTGGGACTTCATCCTTCAAGAAGTCGATGATATGATTATGTACCCCGGTATTGAGTGGAATCGTGGATTGGAACCTCTTCAAAGTCGTTTTGCTGGGCAATAATAGAATTTTTCTGAGGAATCTATAGGACCGGGGGGAATGATAATATAAGCTCAAGGCAAAATCTTTCATCTCCCCAGTCCACCTCCTCCCATACTTATTTTTCGCAAACATAGTTAATTGCGCACAGAAGAGTCTGTGCGCAGGCTTATTCATAAATTGAGATGCAAATTGCGCAAGCTGAACAGCAGTTGTTGATCTGACTCGGTTCGTTCTGAGAAGCTGAGTTCGAAGGCGGCGACACTCCTTTCTGGCGTGAGTCAACTGCCTCTTGAGTCTTGCCTCTTTTGAGTGCGCAGATCGGATATCTGAAAATGGGTTGAACGTACATCATTTAAAAATGCAATGAACACACGTTAGCTAGTATAAAGAAATGAGAATGTAACAAGATGCAGTAAGTAAGAACAAAGAAACTAATGTGTAACTTGGTTACCTGAGAGGGGTCTCGCTAAGGATGGAACTACTACTTCTGAAGACAGAAATAAGGAACGTCGAGGAACTCCTGCAAACAAATGAAATTGAATCTGTAAAAGTAGGTATTTTGTGAAATATTGTGGCACAAGGTTTGGAACAAAAATTTCGTAGTAGAACGGATAAATTATAAATTAAGTTCAATACCAGATTGTAATTTAACAAACCCGCCACTCTCTCTTCAACCATTGTTCTAAAAGAAGGCCAAATTGAAATGTAAATGAAGTCAAAACTGGTGAACACACAATGTGTCATGAAATCATATTACACATAGAATGGGCCTGAAGATGCACAGCAAGAAATTCTCGTAAAAACTAAATAGTGATCAACGCAGACTACTCACTTTGGGTAGATGTCGACGGAATCACAAGCATTCCTTGGCTAGAGACACGTCTTGCCTCATCCTCCAGTGAATGGGACATTGAAAAATCTGAAATAAGAATTGGAACAAAATTAGATCGTTAATCATGCGCTGGTGTCAATGATTGTGCGTGATGTGCTGACTGCAGGGGTTACATATGACAGGGAAATGTTGAGCTTCGGTCATTTCACTATTAGACTAGAAAAACCAAGGAAGAATATATTATATTTTAATATTAGATTTTATTAAAATCTATAAGAATATAGCTCACCATGTGATGAAACATCTTTTGCTCCCTCGTTGCTTCTCTGCTCGTCCTGTGGTGTAGGAACAAAGGGAGAATCTGCAATATTAGAATATAAAATGATTTATAAAGAAAGGAATGGTATTGTGGTAATAAAACGAGTTGAATTGATGTGTTCACTAAGTCCCTCACTCATTGCCTAATTCCCTCACCAGCATGATTTTTATCATGATCGCGTATCTCTTTAAATACGCATTTCTTTGAACCAAATTTTCATGTGCATGATCAGCAACCTGTTTTGAAACGAAATGGAGAATAAAAAATTTTTTTCGAGTGACTTAATTTTTATGGAATTGGGAACTCGAATTTCCAACGAAATGGGAGAACGACCCAGATAGGTAAGCTTTAAATAGTATAACAAACGTCTAAAATCATAGAATGTCACCCACCGTTATAACGGCGATAACCTCCTTTTTTGACATTATGTCTTTACTCTGGCACATAGGTAACTCGAAAAACGTTACACAAAAATCGACCAAATACACAAAAGACAGACAGATTATTACACGTTTTGGTTTATTATCTTCGATAATGAACCATTGGAATCGCCCAAAGAAAAACTCATGTTTTTATCTTCGTGGAAATGGCTAAATGCTTGCATACGAGTCTGCAACACATTGGGACATTTTATGTCTTCGAAGAAACTTATATTGACCAGTGGTCTACATTCGTGTAGACAATATAAATTATTCAGAATGATCACCTGTGTGTAAACAAATATTTAAACAATCACGCTCATACCGCAGCTTGTCAGCCACGCACTCCGCAGTGGTTAACGTAATATGGTTAGGTAAATCGAGAGCTATCCAACGAGTGGTGAAGGATTTTTGTACGATGATAACTGGCGAAGATAAAGTTCCGTAGCAACGAATCGGTTGTAAGCGAAAATCATCAGAAATTTTCGTGACGATTTCGTGTGACGCTTTTTTGGTGTAACGTTTTTGGCACCCTTCTGTCTATACCAGACTGTGTTGCAAATCGGCACCATACCATATTCTCACCGTACTCATACCATTTCTTTCCTATCATACCGTACTGTACTATACTAAATCATACATACAATAATATACCATACCATACTCATACCATGTCGTACCAAAATTCGTTTTGAACCCCTTCCCCTTGACCTAGGGTTATGAAAAGTTTCGAGGACCATTGTGGGGTTGGTCGAAACCCATAAAAAAAATTTCGTAATTTTAACTCAACGCTAACTGGGCAAAGTGCCGCGGACGGCGTACGGCGGACAGACGGATTTTTTTTATTCGATTTTCTGAATCTACGTATCTTGAAACGTAAACCAACAAATTTTGAGGGGGGGGGTTAAATTTTTTTTTTTTCTTTGGGCGATTCCAATGGTTCATTATCGAAGATAATAAACAAAAATTAAACTGTTCGTTTAATTTTATTTGGTTTACCAGAAGTGTAATGTTTGTGTGTTTTTAATTTTAAATTTTTCTTGTATTTTGGATGCCAATAAATAAATAAATAAATAAAATGAAGTACGACGTACGCGGTGTGGGTGTGGGAGGGGGCGCAGAGACATAAAAGGTCTCGTCGTATGACGCACTAGTTGGCCTTCTGCCAGCCGTATTACGTCATACGCTCGTGCGTCATAGGCTCTGACGTACTTGTTGGCCTCCTGCCAGCCGTCTTACGTCATACGCTCGTGCGTCATAGGCTCTGACGTACTTGTTGACCTCCTGCCAGCCGTCTTACGTCATAAGCTCGTGCGTCATAGGCTCTGACGTACTTGTTGGCCTCCTGCCAGCCGTCTGACGTCATACGCTCGTGCGTCATAGGCTCTGACGTACTTGTTGGCCTCCTCAGGTCATTCAAAAGTGAACTAAATTCTTGACACAACGGTTCATTATCTTCTTTGTACAGATCACCCTTCTGTCTAGAGCACTAGGTCTAAATGTCTAGATCCTAAATGTTAGATTAATTATTATTATGAATTATCACTAATTATTAATTTTATCAAGTACCTAGTGAAAATTATTATAATTTATTGTTAGGTATTAATAATTCGTATTTATTATTAATAATTATTATTATTAATTATGATTAATTGATAAGATATAATTCTGGGGTTTTTAATACTACGTCGGTAATAATTTTTCTATAAAAGAAGGACCTACCAACAAACATTCGAAATTACCTTCATTTCCGTTGCACGAAACGCACCTCAGAACAACAAACTCGACATCACTTAAGCCATATGATGTTCCAAAGAGCTTGTTAGTATGAAAATGGACCTGTATTTCAACAGTTTGATTCATGATCGTGTTGTGAGGCCCAATCTTTGAGCCGTCATTGTGAACGAACGGCTGGTCGTACAGAGCTGCGAATGGTCTTAAAAAATTCTACGGAACAAACTCTATCTAAATATGAAATAAAAAACATACCGTTCCATATGAATTTTTCGAGATATGAAATTTTCAAAATTTCAAAATTCGTTTTGAACCCCTTCCCCTTGACCTAGGGTTATGAAAAGTTTCGAGGACCATTGTGGGGTTGGTCGAAACCCATAAAAAAAAATTTCGTAATTTTAACTCAACGCTAACTAGGTAAAGTGGCGCGGACGGCGTACGTCGGACGGCGGACGGCGTACGGCGGACGGACGGATTTTTGGTTTATTATCTTCGATAATGAACCATTGGAATCGCCCAAAGAAAAAAATTTTTTAACCCCCCCTCAAAATTTGTTGGTTTACGTTTCAAGATACGTAGATTCAGAAAATCGAATAAAAAAAAATCCGTCCGTCCGCCGTACGCCGTCCCCCGTCCGCCGTCCCCCGTCCGCCGTCCGCCGTCCGCCGTCCGTGGCACTTTGCCCAGTTAGCGTTGAGCTAAAATTACGAAATTTGGTTTCTGGGTTTGGACCAGCCCCACAATGATCCTCGAAACTTTTCATAACCCTAGGTCAAGGGGAAAGGGTTCAAAACGAAATTTAAAATTTCGACAATGTCATATCTCAAAATATTTAACTGAAACGTGTAATTTTCAGTTCACTTTTGAATGACCTGAAAAATTACAAATCTTTTAAGACCAATTGGATTTTTGTGCGACCAGCCGTTCGTTCACAGTGAGCGCGCAAAGGTTTAGGAAAAACACTAATCTTTCGCGTCGAAAACGGCCGTTATGTGACCCAACCCTCAGACGCCCAGAATAAAACTACCTTTTGTCATCTTCCCGGTAAACTACAGTCTAGAAATTTTAACCGTGAGTCGGGGATAGACCACATTGCAATATTTACTCGGTTTCTCATCTGTAAAATTGTTTAAATAATACCTTTTTGTTTAAACAAATTAAATTTTGATGATGAGCTAGATACTTGAAATTTTAAATATAGGTCAGAAATGGATCACAATGCAATATTCACTCGGTTTCTTGTCTGTAAAATTGTTTAAATAATACCTATTTGTTTAAACAAATTAAATTTTGATGATGAGCTAGATACTTGAAATTTTAAATATAGGTCAGAAATGGATGACATTTCAATATTCACTCGGTTTGTATGACATGGTATGAGTATGGTAAGGTATATTATTGTATGTATGATTTAGTACAGTATGATAAGACAGAAAAGAAATTCGTATGGTATGGTATGAGTACGGTGAGAATATGGTATGGTGCCGATTTGCAACACAGTCTGGTATAAACAGAAGGGTGATCTGCACAAGGAAGATAATAAACCGTTGTGTCAAGAATTTGCAGAGTTTTTTTATTCGATTTTCTGAATCTACGTATCTTGAAACGTAAACCAACAAATTTTAACCCCCCCTCAAAATTTGTTGGTTTACGTTTCAAGATACGTAGATTCAGAAAATCGAATAAAAAAAAAATCCGTCCGTCCGCCGTACGCCGTACGCCGTCCGCCGTACGCCGTCCGCCGTCCGCGCCACTTTGCCCAGTTAACGTTGAGCTAAAATTACGAAATTTGGTTTCTGGGTTTGGACCAGCCCCACAATGATCCTCGAAACTTTTCATAACCCTAGGTCAAGGGGAAGGGGTTCAAAACGAATTTTGAAAATTTGAAAATCTCATATCTCGAAAAATTCATATAGAACGGTATGTTTTTTATTTCATATTTTGATAGAGTTTGTTCCGTAGAATTTTTTAAGACCATCCGCAGCTTTGTACGACCAGCCGTTCGTTCACAATGACGGCTCAAAGATTGTGCCTCACAACACGATTGTTTAATCAAGATGGCGTAGGGGTAAATAGAATAAATGATAGTAAATTATATAGCGGGTTTACTAATGCAGTGGAAGCTCAGAATAGGAAATGAACATAATCGTCTCTCTTAAAGAATAAAATGAAATAGAAACTAATAGTTTTTCTTTAAAAATGAAATAATACGACCTGGCCAGGATTTCACTGTCTTAAATCGTCAATTCTGTTGGGATGAGAGGGCGTCGATGAGTCGTGGGCCGTCCGTAGGTGAGCCTCTTCTCGTTGAATCCGAGGAAGGTTTCCCGACTTATTTCCCGACGTGGCGGGGAGTAAACGGAGTACTCGAAACGTTCTTTTTCCGTCTTATTTCCCTTCGTGGCGGAGGGAATTTCGCGAAAGGGGTTCTTGATCGAATGACCGCGGGATTCTGCGACCCACGGTGACCCGGTATGCGCGAAGCGACTGGAAAAACTTCGGACGAAGAAAAACAGACGGAATGTAATGCGTTGTTGGCGAATTCGCATAGAACACTGGCGAGACGTGATATATTCGGACAGGAGAAGGGTTGAACGGCTTATCAAGGTGATGACTCACAGGTTGGGTCCACGAACAACGCGAACTGACGAAGCGACTTGACCAACGGACATACACATACACAAACTCCTCTAAACGACGTATGCAAAAAAAATAACGATAACAACTGCTCTTGTTGGGAACATTCAACATACCGCCCACCAAATTTGGGCTAAAATTTATGGGTTGTCTGGGTAAGGTTTGTAGAAGAGGGGACGCAATGGTACTAGATTCGCTACTGCTCGTTTTAGTGTCGCTTTTGATGGCTTTTGAATCGTCACCACTCGCACGACTGCATCCTTTCCTGGATGCACCTGAACGACTCTAGCGACGGGCCATGATGAGGGAGCTGCATCCTCCTTGAGAAGAACGAGATCGTTGACGGCGAGATTCTCCGAGTCCTTGCACCATTTTGGTCTTCGTTGCAGCGTAGACAAGTACTCTCTTCTCCATCTGGCCCAAAACTGCTGTGACAATTGTCCGATCAGCTGCCACCTTGAAAGCAAATTTTCCCGAGTGTTGAGGAATGAGGGTTCGGGGGTGGCGATGATAGGACCGCCCACCAAGAAATGACCTGGGGTCAAGTATGTTAAATCATCTGGGCTACTTGACAATGGGCAAAGAGGTCTTGAGTTGAGGATTGCCTCAATCTTCGAAAATAGGGTAGTGAGTTCTTCATACGTCAATGGGATGTTACTACCGAGACGAAATAAGTGACCCTTTACGGAACGTACACCTGCCTCCCAGATTCCTCCCATGTGTGGAGTCTGCGGAGGGTTAAAGTGCCAGTCTATTTGATTTTTGAGAGCGTAATCATTGATTGTTTCCTCAGTACCTTTCGAACGGAACCACTGGTATAGTTCCTTAAAATAGTTAGAGGCTCCAAGAAAGTTTGTACCGTTATCCGAGTAGATATCGGACGGCAATCCTCGTCTCGAGACAAAGCGGTCAAGTGAAGCAATAAATGCCTCGGAAGTGAGCCTTGTGACTGGTTCCAAATGCACAGCTTTTGTTGCCATACACACGTAGAGGCAGAGATAGGCTTTTCCCACGGCAGCCTTACGTCGAGAAGACTCTTTGAGTTGAAAGGGCCCTGCAAAATCTACCCCCACGTGGAGGAATGCACGATCTCCGTTAACACGACAACTCGGAAGGTCACCCATTACTGGAGCCACGGGTGTAGCTCTAGATCGGTAACAGCGGATACAGTTGAACCCTCTAGATCGGATGAGGCGTCGGAGTGATGGGATCCAGTACTGTGTTTGGATAATTGCCTGGAGGGTGTTTGAGCTAGGATGTAGGTAGCATCTGTGGTAGAAGTCTATCAAGAGAGCGGTGAAATGTGAGTCAGGAGGGAGTAGGATTGGGTATTTTTGAGAATTTGGAATGTTAGCATTCCTAAGACGTCCTCCTACTCTCACAATTCCCTCGTTGTCAACAAACGGTCTCAGTTGATCAAATCCTTTCACACCCTCTCCTTTTGCTGATGATTGGAAGAAATGATGATGTTGGACTGCTTTGATGCAGCTATTCCGTCCGATAGTCATCTCAACTTTGGTTAGAAAGCCAGTTCTTAAGCGACAGCAACAACATCTGACATGCTTGAGGTTATAAAGCCATCGTTGGAGCCAAGCAGATGCTCGAATGAGTGAGTGATAGGAGGAAAAGCGCATAATCCATGAGCAAAGCGGGTTATCTGATGTAGCAGGTTGGTTTACTGAAACAAGGATTGACTTCTCGGCTTTTAACTCGGGTAACTGGGTAGGAATGTCCAAGGATGACTTGGGCCAGGAACGTTCTGGATCAGCCAACCAGCGAGGGCCTTCCCACCACTGTGAGTGTTGAAGAATTTGAGAAGGGAGCATTCCTCGAGATGCAACGTCACTAGGATTATCCAGAGTGCCAACATGCTGCCATTGGTCTATTGGTAAAATGTCAAGAATTTTTTCGACTCTATTACTAATGAACGTCGAAAGTTTGTACGTAGGTGTTTGAAGCCAACCCAGGACAATCGAGGAGTCAGTAAAACACACTGTTGGAAGGCGGTGACAGGATAATGAAATCTGGAACTTTGAAGTAGTTGCAACAAGGTTTGCTAGCAGGAGTGCACCACTTAATTCGAGCCTAGGTATAGTCAACTTCTTGATAGGAGCTAATTTTGACTTGGACGTCAGAAGCCTAACCGTGGCACGCTCGTCATTTGATGACATCACTCGGAGGTATAACACAGCCACGTATCCTTTTTCCGACGCATCGGAAAAGCCGACTATTTGGCATGTCAAACCCATGGAAGTTCCAACGAAACGAGGAATTTTGATCGAAGTCAAAAGAGGTAACTCTTCAATAATGACATCCCATAAATGTTGAAGTCGATCAGGGACGGGCTCATCCCAATCCAAGGATATTTTCCAAATCTCCTGAATGAAATTCTTCATTAAAAAAATGACCGGAGTTAGGAATCCCAGGGGGTCGTACAAACGCGCAATTATAGATAGTACCCCTCGTTTTGTGGTCGACTTGTCAGGAGACTTGATAGTAAAGAAGAATTCATCAGAACTATGATCCCAGTGGAGTCCGAGGATTTTGATCCGAGTGTCATCGTCATTGAGGAAAACGGGTTCTGAAGGGTTTTCTGCTGTACATTGGATTAATGATGGAGAGTTACTTGCCCATTTGCTAAGGCTGAAGCATCCTTTACCTAAGAGACCAATAATTTGATCCCGAAGCTCTATAGTTTCATCTAGTGATTGAGCTCCACTCAAAATGTCGTCGACATATATGTCTTCTGTCAGCACCTGAGCTGCTACAGGGTACTCATGTCCATGGTCGGCAACAAGCTGGCGGATAACTCGCAATGCCAAATAGGGGGAAGCTGACAACCCGTACGTAACAGTACATAATTCAAATATATTGGGTTGATCAGTCTGTGACTCGGAATCATACCAAATGATATGTTGATAGGGACGGTCTCTTTTGTCTACCTCAATCATACGATACATCTTTACGATGTCGGTACTGAATACAAACGGATGACGTCTGAAATTGAGGAGAATGTCCCGAATATCAGTTTGTAGCTTAGGCCCGACATGAAGGTTTTCATTTAATGATCTGAGGGTGAGTTTAACACTTCCATCGAATACAACTCTAATCTTTGCTTCTTTGGTGCCTGGTTTCACGATACCATGATGTGGTATTACAAATTTAGATTGTTCACTAGTTTTTTCCATATGTCCGAGAGTCTGATACTCCTTCATGAAATCAAAATAGAGCTGTTTCAGAAGTGGATTGGTATCTAGTTTTCGAGTCAAAGTTTGAAACCGTTTTTTGGCAACTGCAATCGAATTCGAAAATTCGGGGGGTTCATTCTTAAAGGGTAGTCGAACGACGTACCGACCAGTAGGCAGACGATAGTGGGTAGAAGAAAAATGCTCTTCGCAGATTTGATCGTCTGGATTGACCACAGGTTTTTTAGAATTGATCTCTTCTATCTCCCAAAACCTCTTGAGATCGAAGTTTATGTCATCAGGTGATGGAAAATGTTGAGTCATGAAAAGGTTGGTTATAGGAGCCATGTTTTCAGATTCACACTTACTGATTTTACCGATTACCACATCACCAAATGAAGTTGAGAATAGACGAGCTGAAGAGTTATCAATGGGTGTTGAAACGTTGTTCCAGATCAATGGAAACAAATCTGCACCCAGAAGAAAATCGATTTGGGCTGGTTTTCCAAATCCTGGATCAGCTAGTTTGATATTGGGACACCGCTGTAGAAATGAAATGGGTAGAATTGATGTGGGTAGATGAGAAGTGATATTTGATACCACAATGGCATCAGTCTGATATTGTGGAATCTCCAGATTGCGCGGTCGGAGTATGCATGATACGATACCTTTCACCCCCTCAAAAGCAGTCTGTCCAATACCAGCGATCTTCTTCTTTGTACGGCGCAGCTGGAGTCCAAGGCGATACACACATTTCCTAGTAATGCATGAGTTTTGACTCCCTGAATCTAAAACCATTCTCACTGGTTGGTAAGTACCCCTAGAATCCCGAAATTCTGCAACAGCCGTGGCCAAAAGTACTTGGGTTTCCTCGCATCCGACTGAACTCAAGCAGTGGTTTCTTTGTGACTGCTGATGAGATGTAGAGGGGGTAGGGGAAATCTGTGAATGTAAAGGAGATACTCCATGTTTATGTAAGGAGGAATGATGCCTTTCGGAGCAAAACCTGCAGTGCCATTTAGAATTGCAATTTTGAGTCTCATGCGCACCGGAAAGGCAGTTTTTACAGCCTTGCCACCCCTGAAGTAATTGAAGCCTTTGGTCAGGAGAAGCTTGGTCGTAGCGCCTACAACTGAGAAGTTGATGTGATTCATTTTTGCACACGAAACATGGCTGGTCTATCTTCAGTTTATACAACTTATCATGGGACCTCTTCACCTGTGTCACAAGGGAAGTATGAGGTGTTTGCGGTTTAGGAGGTTTTGAGTATTTGGATGATTTAGATGGGTTCTGCTGTGAATGTGACGAAGAACATCCCTGGTTAGCAAGCTGAAGAACCATACATCGTTCTCGTACAAATTTTAATAGTGCATCATAAGTAGGATAGTTCACCTCTTTATTTGTCATTTCGAATAGATCTCTTGTAGTCGGGTCTAAACCACGAACCATGAGATGAAATAATATAAACTCTGATTCTTGTTCGATTTTCAAATTTTTGAACCCTGCTACCGAATCACCAACAGTAGACAGAAAAATCTGAAGGGAGTCAGCTGTAGCACCACCTGCTGGCCGCTGATAACTTAGGACTTTGTCTAGAAAGGACGACGCTAAAAGACGAGGCTTATCGAAGGCCTCTTTAACAGCATCCCACGCTAGTTTGTAGTTAGCATCGGATATTTCGATGTGGCTGATAACACTGAGAGCGCGTCCAACTAAAGAGGTACGCAGATAGTGAAATTTGTCAGTGTCAGAAATACCATCATCCAGCTGGACAAGTGAGATAAAGATATCTCGAAACTTGACCCAATCGCCCAGATCACCATTGAATTTCGGAAGTTGAATTTTAGGTAAGTTCTTCGAGGTAGTTCTATTTAGGGTTAAATCAGCAATATTTGGAACTCTGTGACTTAATAATTCAGCAAATCTTGAAGCCTCGTCAGCCCGACGAGCTGACTCAAGTTCAACTTCACGTCTTAATTTTAATTGTTCATTGAACGCATTAGCTCCATCGTATAATGATTCGATAGCGGAACGCAAATCCTTGTCACTCTTACTAGGAATCATTTCCGCTCCTTCTAACGTGAGAAGGTCACATAACTCGTTCCACACATCATCACACTTCTGGTAGGCTTGTTCCATAGATTTAAGGAGGGCTTTGAACTGTGCAATAGTCTTTTCCTCAGCATCGGGAACTATAGCCCTTTTTCCGGCATCGTAAGCATGCTGCACACGTTGAGCATACTCCTTCATCCTTCTGCGTAATGATGGCAAGGTCTGAGATTGTGAAGTAGCCATGTTAAGGTCAAACTATTACAGGTAAATAGGAATGTGACAGGATGCACAAGGATTGGAGGAGGATATGATTTATAAGCAAGGTAAATAGAAGGACTAACCCTCACAAAAATGGAAAATATCGAATTGCAATTAAAACACTTTAAAATGTGAATAATAGAGTGTAAATTGTAAATGTGGCATGGACAAAATAGATGTGTCGATATAAAATGATGAACATGTATAGGTTCATAAATATCATCCAACTAGATAATAGAATAGGATATAGCGAGAAAAAAAAGGTTTTACACTAAATTAAATTCGTGTATCGAAACAAACATAATGTTAATCGAATATTGGGGGAATCCAAACCATGCTCTGCTACCAAAATGTTTAATCAAGATGGCGTAGGGGTAAATAGAATAAATGATAGTAAATTATATAGCGGGTTTACTAATGCAGTGGAAGCTCACCCAAGCAGCACAACGACGTCGGTCCGACGTCGTAAGAGGTCGGGAAATCCGACCTGACTTCGGGCGACGACGTCGTACCGACCTCACCACGACCACATGCCGACCAATGTGGGGAATGATTTCTTGGTTGTACCGACGTCGCCGCCCGACCTCAGGTCGGGCGACGACGTCGTGCCGACCTCACCACGACCAAATGCCGACCAATGTGGGGAATGATTTCTTGGTTGTACCGACGTCGCCGCCCGACCTCAACTGACTCAATACAAAACCGACATCTTCCGACGAGGAAGGTTATCTCTCTCCACGGAAATCATTAAGATGGTGGATGGTGAAATACTTGGTGTGAATATTACACGGTACCTACCAACTCCCGTATGTAAGTTCATGTCTCTTCATATCATCCGCGGAGAAAAATTTAACGTGAAATGCTCGATTCTGTCTCTCAAAAACCAGTGCCCTCCGAATTTGAGACGTTGTAAATATTTTTTTCAATTTGGTAACTATTGTGAAAATGTTATGACGACTTATTATTTCGCTGGTTTCACTATTAAACTGCTGTATTTCCTTGGTAACTATCAGAGTTATTATTACATTTGAATTTCAGAAATAAATATATTGGAAAATTATTTAAATTAATATCTAACCTCAACCTAACCTGTAATGGAAATGGAAAAAGATGGCGAACTAGGGATGTTCCGATATTGTTACACGATTGTGTAACAAATCTGTACAGGATCTGACCAGGTCTTCCTCTCGTCGGCTGATGTACAAAACATGTACAGAAATATATAGTAACGTAGTTCCCAAACGGTACAACAGAATGAGCGCCTGTAGCGTCCCACCTGCGTGTTATCACCATCGCCATTTCACTATAGATATCCGACGTTGTGGCGACCTCGTCTATCTTTACTACAGATATCCGACGTCGCGGCGACCTCAGCGTTATATAGTACAGATATACGACGTTGTGGCCACCTCGTCAACCTGTAATACAAATATCCGACGTCGTAGCGACCTCGTCTATCTGTACTATAGATTTCCGATGAATCTCTCGTCGTACCGACGTCGTGATGACGTTAATATTTGACATACAGATTTCCGACGTCGGATATACTACAGATTAGGTAGCAAGTCGTGAAATCCGACCAATTGTGCTGCTTGGGCAGAATAGGAAATGAACATAATCGTCTCTCTTAAAGAATAAAATGAAGTAGAAACTAATAGTTTTTCTTTAAAAATGAAATAATACGACCTGGCCAGGATTTCACTGTCTTAAATCGTCAATTCTGTTGGGATGAGAGGGCGT
Organism: Stenodema calcarata; assembly: GCA_963920205.1. Classification (NCBI taxonomy): domain Eukaryota; kingdom Metazoa; phylum Arthropoda; class Insecta; order Hemiptera; family Miridae; genus Stenodema; species Stenodema calcarata. Next base: position 32,721,629 of record OY986055.1, on the reverse strand, counting down.
CGATGAGTCGTGGGCCGTCCGTAGGTGAGCCTCTTCTCGTTGAATCCGAGGAAGGTTTCCCGACTTATTTCCCGACGTGGCGGGGAGTAAACGGAGTACTCGAAACGTTCTTTTTCCGTCTTATTTCCCTTCGTGGCGGAGGGAATTTCGCGAAAGGGGTTCTTGATCGAATGACCGCGGGATTCTGCGACCCACGGTGACCCGGTATGCGCGAAGCGACTGGAAAAACTTCGGACGAAGAAAAACAGACGGAATGTAATGCGTTGTTGGCGAATTCGCATAGAACACTGGCGAGACGTGATATATTCGGACAGGAGAAGGGTTGAACGGCTTATCAAGGTGATGACTCACAGGTTGGGTCCACGAACAACGCGAACTGACGAAGCGACTTGACCAACGGACATACACATACACAAACTCCTCTAAACGACGTATGCAAAAAAAATAACGATAACAACTGCTCTTGTTGGGAACATTCAACAACGATCGTGACTCAAACTGTTGAAATACAGGTCCATTTTCATACTAACAAGCTCTTTGAAACATCATATGGATTAAGTGATGTCGAGTTTGTTGTTCTGAGGTGCGTTTCGTGCTACGGAAATGAAGGTAATTTCGAATGTTTGTTGGTAGGTACTTCTTTTATAGAAAAATAATTTTTATTACCGACGTAGTATTAAAAATCCCAGAATTATATCGTATTAATTAATCATAATTAATAATAATAATTATTATTAATAAATACGAATTATTAATACCTAACAATAAATTATAATAATTTTCACTAGGTACTTGATAAAATTGTTAATAATTAGTGATGATTTATAATAATAATTAATCTAACATTTAGAATCTAGACATTTAGACCTAGTGATCTAGACAGAAGGGTGATCTGTACAAAGAAGATAATGAACCGTTGTGTCAAGAATTTGCAGAGTTTTTTGGTTTATTATCTTCGATAATGAACCATTGGAATCGCCCAAAGAAAAAATTTTTTTAACCCCCCCTCAAAATTTGTTGGTTTACGTTTCAAGATACGTAGATTCAGAAAATCGAATAAAAAAACTCTGCAAATTCTTGACACAACGGTTCATTATCTTCTTTGTACAGATCACCCTTCTGTCTAGATCACTAGGTCTAAATGTCTAGATCCTAAATGTTAGATTAATTATTATTATCAATTATCACTAATTATTAACAATTTTATCAAGTACCTAGTGAAAATTATTATAATTTATTGTTAGGTATTAATAATTTGTATTTATTATTAATAATATTTATTATAATTTATGATTAATTAATACGATATAATTCTGGGGTTTTTAATACTACGTGGGTAATAATTTTTCTATAAAAGAAGTACCTACCAACAAACATTCGAAATTACCTTCATTTCCGTAGCACGAAACGCACCTCAGAACAACCAACTCGACATCACTTAACCATATGATGTTCCAAAGATCTTGTTAGTATGAAAATGGACCTGTATTTCAACAGTTTGATTCACGATCGGGTTGTGAGGCACAATCTTTGAGCCCTCATTGTGAACGAACGGCTGGTCGTACAAAGCTGCGGATGGTCTTAAAAAATTCTACGGAACAAACTCTATCGAAATATGAAATAAAAAACATACCGTTCTATATGAATTTTTCGAGATATGAAATTTTCAAAATTTCAAAATTCGTTTTGAACCCCTTCCCCTTGACCTAGGGTTATGAAAAGTTTCGAGGACCATTGTGGGGTTGGTCGAAACCTATAAAAAAAATTTCGTAATTTTAACTCAACGCTAACTGGGCAAAGTGGCGCGGACGGCGGACGGCGTACGGCGGACGGCGTACGGCGGACGGCGTACGGCGTACGGCGGACGGACGGATTTTTTTTTATTCGATTTTCTGAATCTACGTATCTTGAAACGTAAACCAACAAATTTTGAGGGGGGGTTAAAAAAATTTTTTCTTTGGGCGATTCCAATGGTTCATTATCGAAGATAATAAACCAAAACTACGGTTCATTATCTTCTTTGTACAGATCACCCTTCTGTCTAGATCACTAGGTCTAAATGTCTAGATCCTAAATGTTAGATTAATTATTATTATCAATTATCACTAATTATCAAAACAAGTGAGTGACCCAGATGTGGCGGCCGTCCATGGGTTTCGTCTTCAACCTGGACTGGATAACATTATTGCAATGGCGTTTGCAGACGATAACGTCCTTATTGCTAATAACCCTGAGAGTGCCCGCACAATGGTGAACCTTGTCAAAAGTCTATTTGAGACAGTAGGCATGATTGTAAATCCAGCAAAGTCAACTGCAATTAATGTGAAGAACGGTGTTTTATCAAGAGAAACTCTCCACTTAGCAGACGGTTCAACCATCCCCAGTATTGGTGAATTGGAACAAATTCGATACCTTGGCGTCAACTTCACCGATGAAATCATATTCGATCAACGGAAGTTCGCAAGGAGTTTGGAAAAAGATATACAAAATATGATTATATCTCCACTTCTTCGTGGCGACCAAAAATTGAACATCCTGAATCAATACGTCTTTCCTAAAATGGTGTATCCACTCCAAACGACCCCAGTCGATATGTTAGAGCCCAGGTTCCTTGAGCGAATGGACGGTATTTTGCGTCAAGGCGTGAGAGAGATATGCGGGTTGCCTGCAGACACCCCGCTATCAGTCTATTACTCGCCAAGAAAATGGAGGGGACTGGGCTTGACGAGACTAACGTGGGAGGCTCCTATTCAGCATATCTCAATTGCTCAGCGACTTTCACTCGTTAATGACGCCCACCTATCGGCAGTTCGAGACCTGGAAGCTGAGGAACAAGCGTGTCGTCTTAAACTGGGGGATCCAGCAGGTCAGTCTGCCCGGGCAATTCGCTCGGAGTTGCGGGAGCGGGAGTTTGAGACATGGACGGGGCTTGTGCAACGCGGAGTAGGTGCATGCTGGTATAGAGTTTGCCCCAAGATGAATAGATGGATCTCGCAGAAAGGTGGTCTATCAAGTGGTGAATGGACAAACGGAATTAAAGTCTCCATGAACTCGATGGCAAATAGGGCAACAGGGGGGCGGAGTGAAGGTAGTCGCCGTTGCAGATATCCCATCTGCAACGAGAGCAACACAATTGAAACGCTACCCCACATCCGCGGCCAGTGCCCTAAGACAGAGTTAATGAGGAACACTGCCCATCATAAGGTCCGGAGCGCGATTGCGAACATGATGAGGGAAAAGTCCTTTGAAGTGCACGAGGAGGTGCATTGTGTTTCGCATGATGGACAGAACAGGAGAGCGGACATAATCGCCATCGACCGAGCAAATAATAGGGCATGGATTTTGGACCCGACGATCAGATGGGAAACGAATGATATGACTCAAGATCAAGCCATCCATGAAGAAAAGCGGGCCATATACCAGCCGTGTGTTCCCTACCTGATTGCCCAATACAACGTGCTGTCGTGGGAAGTTGTGGGCCTTTGGTTCGGTGCGCGGGGGACGGCGTCGAAGCTACTGCAAGACTTTTTCCGCGAACAGGGGCTTCCCAAAGAGAGACTGACGTCAATGTGTCTCTCGGTATTGAGAGACACAATTGGGATCATCCAATACTTCCTGTACTCACCATAAGAACTCTCGGCCTTTCTTCGTTTTCTTTCAAAAATCATTCCCTTTCTCCATAATACATATGCCACGAAGACACCGATGACAACAGATCACACCAACAACACTCCCCAAATCAATTGTTGACCCCTACCACGCACGTGGGTCAGTAGCCGGTGTCGAAAGGCAACCCCAGGGCGGGCCGGTCACTTTGTTTTCCCTAAATAAAGTTGTTTCTTCTTAAAAATTTTATCAAGTATCTAGTGAAAATTATTATAATTTATTGTTAGGTATTAATAATTTGTATTTATTATTAATAATAATTATTATTAATTATGATTAATTAATACGATATAATTCTGGGGTTTTTAGTACTACGTCGGTAATAATTTTTCTATAAAAGAAGTACCTACCAACAAACATTCGAAATTACCTTCATTTCCGTAGCACGAAACGCACCTCAGAACAACAAACTCGACATCACTTAAGCCATATGATGTTCCAAAGAGCTTGATAGTATGAAAATGGACCTGTATTTCAACAGTTTGATTCACGATCCTGTAGTGAGGCACAATCTTTGAGCCGTCATTGTGAACGAACGGCTGGTCGTACAAAGCTGCGGATGGTCTTAAAAAATTCTACGGAACAAACTCTATCTAAATATGAAATAAAAAACATACCTGATGTTGAGGGATGTCGAGGGTCGGTCAAATGACCGACCCTCGACATCCCTCAACATCATTGTTACTGACGGTCAACAAAACCACACACACAAAAAACATACCGTTCTATATGAATTTTTCGAGATATGAAATTTTCAAAATTTCAAAATTCGTTTTGAACCCCTTCCCCTTGACCTAGGGTTATGAAAAGTTTCGAGGACCATTGTGGGGTTGGTCGAAACCCATAAAAAAAATTTCGTAATTTTAACTCAACGCTAACTGGGCAAAGTGGCGCGGACGGCGGACGGCGGACGGCGTACGGCGTACGGCGGACGGACGGATTTTTTTTTATTCGATTTTCGGAATCTACGTATCTTGAAACGTAAACCAACAAATTTTGAGGGGGGGTTAAAAAAATTTTTTCTTTGGGCGATTCCAATGGTTCATTATCGAAGATAATAAACCAAAATCCATCCGTCCGCCGTCCGCCGTACGCCGTACGCCGTACGCCGTCCGCGCCACTTTGCCCAGTTAGCGTTGAGCTAAAATTACGAAATTCGGTTTCTGGGTTTGGACCAGCCCCACAATGGTCCTCGAAACTTTTCATAACCCTAGGTCAAGGGGAAGGGGTTCAAAATGAAATTTAAAATTTCGACAATGTCATATCTCAAAATATTTAACTGAAGCGTGCAATGTTTAATTCACTTTTGAATGACCTGAAAAATTACGAATCTTTTAAGACCAATTGGATTTTTGTGCGACCAGCCGTTCGTTCACAGTGAGCGCGCAAAGGTTTAGGAAAAACACTAAACTTCGCGTCGAAAACGCCCGTTAGATGGGTGAACCTGCAGACGCCCAGAATAAAACTACCTTTTTTCATCTTCCCGGTAAACTACAGTCTAGAAATTTTAACCGTGAGTCGGGGATAGACCACATTGCAATATTCACCCGGTTTCTCATCTGTAAAATTGTTTAAATAATACCTATTTGTTTAAACAAATTAAATTTTGATGATTAGCTAGATACTTGAAATTTTAAATATAGGTCAGAAATGGATCACAATGCAATATTCACTCGGTTTCTTGTCTGTAAAATTGTTTAAATACCTAATACCTATTTGTTTAAACAAATTAAATTTTGATGATGAGCTAGATACTTGAAATTTTAAATATAGGTCAGAAATGGATGACATTTCAATATTCACTCGGTTTGTATGACATGGTATGAGTATGGTAAGGTATATTATTGTATGTATGATTTAGTACAGTATGATAAGATAGAAAAGAAATTCGTATGGTATGGTATGAGTACGGTGAGAATATGGTATGGTGCCGATTTGCAACACAGTCTGGTATAGACAGAAGGGTGATCTGCACAAGGAAGATAATAAACCGTTGTGTCAAGAATTTGCAGAGTTTGAGTTATGTGCCAGATTAAAGACATAAAATGTCAAAAATAAGTCAGAATTCCATAGGTACGAAAGATATTTCTCGACGGTAGTTTTGTCGCTCTGTCATAATCACTGCAGTTTGAGTGAATTAAGTGAAGCTTTTTGCTAAAAATCTGTGTCAGTGTTCCGCTTACTGCAAGGGTCGTGAAGTAGTGGAGGTAAAGCAAGTTTTTTTCGATTATTGCTGTTAATTTTTTATTTGATTTATCGAGGATTTCGGCATTTCATTGTGGGAGCTGGAGAGATATTCGCCGCTGTTCGTCCGTCTATGTGACCTTGAGCCGGTGCGAATCTTCACGATTGTTACCGGATTTCCCCGAGACAGCCCCGCTGTTCCCTCTCTCTCGCTTGTGGTCGCCTCGGTGGGGTCCCCCGCCTGCTGTCGTCTCCTTCCACTAGGCCTCCCCCTTCTTGTCGCTTCTACTCTGGGATCGCAAAGAAGACGTTGGATTCCGGCCGTGCTGTGCCGATCCACTAGCGCTACCTCGTGACCTGGAGGTCAACTTGGACCAACTCCTTTCTTCGCGGTTCGTTTCAAACCGTGTAATTCAACCGAAAATGCGCCATGACGATCAATCATTCGGGAGACTGACTTTTTATAGGAACAACTGATTAGTACCATATAGATTAGTTGGACTTGTAGATCAAGTGGACGGGGTTGCGGAATAAAAACATCCCCCAAACAACTGATTAGTACCATATATGTGGAGGGTGCGACAAAAAACAGCGCTCTTAGCGGATGTTTTGAGAATTAGCTTTTGGTTTCAGTTTTCTCTGTTCCACGTTCAAATTCTTCTTCCCTTTTGATAATAGATAAGGTTTTCTTCGGTTTTACTCAGTTGGTTCGGTTGATTTGATCTCCACATTTTCGCGTTTTATACAAATTGTTAAATTAAAGTTAGTTCGAGATTTTCGAGTGTTTTGTATATGTTCTCGTGCGGTATTTGTACTAATAAAGACTAAGAAAGGTGTTAATACTGGTTTCGTCTACTTTACTTGGCTCCCGATTGCCTGGTCTTCAAACCTTCTGATAAGACCCACACCTCAAAACTTTCATGTGAGATATCCTGTTGTATATTCTTAACATAGTGGCATCCCTTGTGGGGAACTTAATTGATTGAAGCCGGCAAACATGTCCAAGGAACAAACCAGTTTGTTGAAGAAGTTGAAAGCTACAAGAGCTCAAGTAAGACGTCAATTCACCTTAGCCGTAACTAAAATACAGGACACCCTTGAAAAAGGAGAAGCTACTGAACAATTGAATGAAGAATACGCATTGCTTCAAGAAAAGGCATCGAGATTATTCAAGATAGATGACTCGGTGGCTGAAACTTATCTTCAAATTGAAGCTGATGATGAAGAAATGAGCAAGGAGTTCGAAGAAGCTGAACACTACAGAGACCTTAACACTGTAACAGTTTCAAGGTATGATGCAGTCATAAGGAAGAATAACGTTGATGTTAATTCAGTTCAATCCTCCGCTAGGTCTGGTGACTCCCATCAACTATCTAGAACTAGGCTGAAATTACCTCAACTGGTCCCGATCGAGTTTGATGGCAATTTGAGGAACTGGATAGCTTTCTGGGCTGTTTTCAAGCGTATTCACGAGAGTGACGAGTTCGATGATGGGGAAAAGTTCCAGTATTTAATCATGTATACAGCGGAGGGATCTCCCGCCCGTGAACTAGTACAAAGTTTTCCGCCTTCGGCTGGAAACTATAATAAGGCAGTAAAGCAACTCCAATCTCGTTTTGGCAGAGAAGAACTCCTCATTGAGCTTTATGTACGAGAATTGTTGAGTTTGGTCCTATTACAGGCCAGAGGAGAGGGTTTTCAGTCAGTACGTTCCCTCTATGACCAACTTGAAACTCAACTGAGAGCTCTTGAAACTTTAGGCGTTGCTAGAGACAAATACACCCATCTCTTGACCCCCCTTATCGAGTCTGCCCTCCCAGAACCAATACTGAAAGAATGGGAACGCAGCATAACATTGGCGGTGGCTCCTGTGGCGGAGAGGGAGGAAGCAATCCATTTGGAGAATGATAAGATGCAACGCCTTCTGAGTTTTCTAAGACAGGAGGCAGAGAGTGAGGAGCGGATGAAATTGGCTCGTCATGCATTTTCAGATTGTGAGACTAAATCCTCTACGAAGAAGAACTCTTTCTCTACTAACAAGAGTGACGTAAGGGATAAAATTGCGTCTAAATCCAGAGTGCCCACAGCTGCTGGGCTGGTCAATGTTAAGCAACAAAAGGCTACTGCAGCCTGTGCCTTTTGTGATGGTTCATCCCATGAATCAGCTGATTGTTTTGCAGCTCGAGAAAGGCCTCTAGATGAGCTCCGTGACGTCATGAAGAGAAAGGGTCTTTGTTTTTTCTGCCTCAAGCGGGGACACTGCCAGCGCACTTGCCGAGCTTCTGTGCGATGTATAATTTGTGCAGGGCGACACGTTCCCCTACTTTGCAAGGATCGGAAACAACTACCTGCCAAGGGTAGCCCCTCTAAGGAACCAGTGGAACACACTCTGTCTAGCTCCTCTTTATTTAAGACTCCGTCTAACACAGGCACTGTTTCTGTCTTGATGCAGACTCTGAGGGTGCGTATAAGAGGTTTTCCAGGTCTTACTGCACGAGTTCTGTTTGACTCAGGTTCCCAGCGCTCCTACATAACAAAAGAGTTGGCTGGCAAGATGAAGGGTGTTCCAATTGGAGAAATGGAGTTAAAACATGCTCTTTTTGGAGGTAGTGTTTCAGGAACCAAGAAACACAAATGTTACAAATTACGAATTGAAGGGTTAGATGGTAAATATGCTTGTAATTTTGATGTGTTGGATTCCGATTGCATCTGTCAGGCAGTTCCTTCAGTTCCGGTTGGTGAATTGTTGGAGGAGCTGAAGCAACAAGGAATAAAGCTGGCAGATCTACAGGGAGGTCCCATTGATGTGTTGATTGGGGCTGACGTCATTGGGAACCTTTTGTCAGGACGGAAAATTGAGATGGAAAATGGACTTGTGGCCATCCATACCCACCTAGGGTGGACTCTGATGGGTAAGATTCCCAAGGCGGTTGATAACTTCTGGTCTCACATCAGTCTGTTTTCAAAAGATTTCTCTGTGCAGGACCTGTGGAGACTGGAAGCAATTGGGATTGAGGACTCGTCTCAAGTCAAGTCCAAGGAGCAAAGAACCCTGACAGCCAGGGAACATTTCAGGGAGACTGTAAGGGTACTAGATAATGGCCGTTACCAGATAAAGCTGCCCTGGTTGGAAGACCATCCTCCACTACCACGGAATTTCAACCTGGCCATGAGGAGGTTTGAGTCAACAGTCCGCAGACTTAAAGCAACAGGCAATGAACTCAACTACGCAAAAATTTTTGAAGATTGGCTGCAGGCAGGGATAATTGAGGAGGTTCCCAGGGAGGAGTGGGATGAAGGGCATTACTTGCCTCATCGCCCTGTATATAAACCTGGAAGTACAACGCCCATTCGACCTGTGTTTGACGCGTCAGCCAGAGAGAGGGGCCATCCTTCACTTAACCAATGCTTGGAAATTGGACCAAACCTGATAGAACTGATTCCAAGGATGTTAGTCCGTTTTAGAAGACATAGGATTGGGATCATTGCAGATATAAGGAAGGCTTTTCTTCAGATTTCAGTAAACCCTGACGACAGAAACTTCTTACGATTCATTTGGATGAGAGAAGATGGGCAGACACGTATTTTTCGACATGCACGAGTAGTCTTTGGTGTGTGCTGCAGCCCATTCTTGCTTGGTTCAGTACTTGATCACCATCTGAATCTCTGTCTACAGAAAATAAGAGAGGGAAAGTTACCTTATTCTGAACCAATCATCCAACTGCTACAGGAGTGCCTTTATGTTGATAATTTTGTGAGCAGCCTCAATAAACAAGAAGATATCGACACTTTTGTCAATCAGGCAAGTGAAATTTTTAAGATTGCCTGTTTTGACCTACGTGGCTGGACGTTCTCAAACCCTAGCCACACTGAAAGCTCTAAAACTGCAGTACTTGGCATTCTATGGGATGAGAAGAAAGATGTGCTCCGGATAAAGGTGCCAAATTATGAAGATCTGAGATCTGTTAAGGTCACCAAAAGAACACTGATGTCCTCCACACAACGACTATTTGATCCTATTGGCATCACTGCACCAGTGTCTATTACACCAAAAAGGCTTGTACAGGAAGCATGGAAAGCTGGTGGTGAATGGGACACACCTGTTGATAGTGTATCTTCTGACATCTTCATCAATTGGTTAAAAGAGATCAACTGCCTGGAGGAAATAGAATTTTGTCGGTGGTTGAGCAACTATGAAGAGGACAGATCAACTTCTACACTTCACATATTCTGTGATGCAAGTCAAACAGCATATGCAGCCGCAATATTTCTTCGAGTTGAGAGCAAGGGAAATGTGATTGTCAGACTAGTTGCTGCAAAAGCCAGAATTGCTCCTATGGATCGCATTACTATTCCCCGCCTTGAACTCCTGGCTGCTACGGTGGGAGCTCGTTTGTGTCACCACCTTGAGGATGTGTTGCCCATGGTCAGCGCAAAATATTACTGGAGTGACTCTATGACCACCCTCACTTGGATAAAAAAAGATGAACCTTGGGGAGTCTTTGTCAGGAATCGTGTGGAAGAAATAAGAAGACTGTCAGATCCTGCCTGTTGGAACCACGTACCTGGTTCAGAGAACCCAGCTGATCTCCCTAGTAGAGGCTGCTCCCCAAAGGCTCTAGTTCAGTCAAAATGGTGGGAGGGACCACAATGGTTGCGGCTACCTATAAATGAATGGCCATCAGTTACAGCCAATGTCAATGAAGAGGAGGTCATGCAGGAACAAATGAAACGCATCACTGTTATCTCTCTGGACTTTTCTCTCAGTGAACAGCTACTGAGTGAAAGAATTAGCCATTACTGGAAAATATTGAGGGTGGTTGGATGGATTGTTCGCTTCAGAAAGAATGCCCAAAGGGGAGTTGTCAGATCAAGAGGAAGTCTAAACTTGAACGAGCTGAACATTGCAGAGAAATGGATCATACGGCTGGTCCAACAAGAAGCATTTCAAGGAAGCAGCAAGGTACATATCCAGAAATTGAAACCACAGGAATCTGAAGATGGACTTCTACGTTTGAGGACCAAGATTTGGGCCAGAAAAGACACCGAAGATTTTCGTGCACCTATGATTTTGCCTTCAGACCACCCCATTGTTGAGCGTCTGATAATGCACATTCACTGCCAAAATGGCCATATAGTTGGACAACATTTGCTAAACGTCCTTAGAGAACGGTTTTGGCTCATTAAAGGGAGACGCACTGTACGCAAGGTGATATCAAAATGTCTCATATGCAAACGTTATGCTGCTGAAAATTTGACTGCAGAATCTCCACCACTGCCACAGGACAGAGTGCGGGATGCAAAGGTATTTGAGGTGACTGGAACAGATTATGCAGGCCCTCTGTATCTTGCTGATGGCACCAAAGTTTGGATTTGTTTATTTACTTGCGCCATATACAGAGCTGTCCATTTAGACATTGTGAATGCGCTCACCACTGAGTCGTTCATGTTAGCATTCAGGAGATTTGTTGCAAGACGTGGTCGCCCTTCTGTCATGTACAGTGACAATGGTACCAATTTCCGGGGAATGAAAAATGCCCTTGATCACGTTGATTGGAATGAGATTCTTAAGTACAGTCACAGTCACCAAATTGAATGGCGTTTTAACCCCCCTACTGCAGCCTGGTGGGGTGGATTTTGGGAAAGGATGATTGGAGTTTTGAAATCTCTTCTCCGGAAGAATCTTGGACGGGCTTCTCTAAAGCACGACGAGTTATACACAGTTATTTGTGACTGCGAAGCACTGATAAACTCCAGACCTATCACCTATGTTTCTGAGAATCCTCATGACCCAACACCCATCTCACCACAGATGTTTCTTCAGGAGTTGAGAGAGATAGGAGTCCCTGATTGTGATCAGATAGATACTGCAAGTCTGAGTCGTCGTCTCCAGCATAGGCAAGCTATCCAGGAAGAGTTGCGCCAGCGATTTCGGGCAGAGTATCTGGGCCAGCTGCGATTGATCTCTGACAAGAGGGGAACATCAAGAGAGCCTGTTGTTGGGGAACTGGTCCTCATTGGAAGCGATTCATCCCGACGTTTGAGCTGGCCGCTTGCTGTGGTAGAAGAGACGGTTCGGGGCAAGGATGGTCACATTCGTGTGGTGTACCTCAGGACAGCTGAAGGAAGACTATGTCGTCCTATTCAACGCATTTTTCCGCTAGAGCTTGGATGTGAACTTGACCAGGGAGGAGAAGAGTCTGCACCAGACCCTGACAAGACTGTGGAGGATCCAGCTGCAGAGGAATCTGGATCTGAACTGCAAGACATTGCGTTACAACAGAGGAAGATTCGTGGAATCTACACCAAATGTGGCCGTGCAGTTAAGTTGCCAGTGAGGTATCAGTGAAATTAAGTGGCCAGTTTGGCAGATGATGCCCTATTTTGGTTCTGTATGTTTAATTTTGCTGAGTTGAACTGAATTGTAATTAGTATAGTATTGTTTCATTTGTTAGAATGTATTTTCAATTGTATCGTTTTCTGCATCGTATTTCAAGTTTGATCAATATCTAAGTGTAGGGCTTAACTGGTGACTCGTTATTGATTTAACTTATTGATTTGCTAGCAAATCAAGGTGGGAGTATGTGGAGGGTGCGACAAAAAACAGCGCTCTTAGCGGATGTTTTGAGAATTAGCTTTTGGTTTCAGTTTTCTCTGTTCCACGTTCAAATTCTTCTTCCCTTTTGATAATAGATAAGGTTTTCTTCGGTTTTACTCAGTTGGTTCGGTTGATTTGATCTCCACATTTTCGCGTTTTATACAAATTGTTAAATTAAAGTTAGTTCGAGATTTTCGAGTGTTTTGTATATGTTCTCGTGCGGTATTTGTACTAATAAAGACTAAGAAAGGTGTTAATACTGGTTTCGTCTACTTTACTTGGCTCCCGATTGCCTGGTCTTCAAACCTTCTGATAAGACCCACACCTCAAAACTTTCATGTGAGATATCCTGTTGTATATTCTTAACAATATAGATTAGTTGGACATGTAGATCAAGTGGACGGGGTTGCGGAATAAAAACATCCCCCAAACAACTGATTAGTACCATATAGATTAGTTGGACATGTAGATCAAGTGGACGGGGTTGCGGAATAAAAACATCCCCCAAACAACTGATTAGTACCATATAGATTAGTTGGACATGTAGATCAAGTGGACGGGGTTGCGGAATAAAAACATCCCCCAAACAACTGATTAGTACCATATAGATTAGTTGGACATGTAGATCAAGTGGACGGGGTTGCGGAATAAAAACATCCCCCAAACAACTGATTAGTACCATATAGATTAGTTGGACATATAGATCAACCCACCTGGGGTTAAATTTGGTGTAAAAAAACATACTCTTAGTAAAAAAAATATTCCCATGCCGGAATCGAACCCTGGCCTTCTGAGTGACAGCCAGATAACCTAACCACTAAACCAGATTCAAGATTCAAGATTCAAGATATTTTATTTGCAGAAGTATTTACATTTTAGTACATGTAGTCATAATATTAATTTTTTTACAATACCGGCTTTACAATACAAACCAGATGAGAGGATGTATCGGAATAATTGGTCACAGTAGACGAGTTGAAACGGTCAAAGCCGATGACGTATTGGCACAGCACGGCCGGAATCCAACGTCTTCTGGATCGCAATCGCAGCAGCTCAGTCAACCTGTATACGTAGTATAGTAGGGTTTTCTGTGCAGTCAACGGCCGGTTGACATTATTGTCGGCTGCTTGTTTAGAGATCGTACACAAACCAATCATTTACCTATGTCACAGCAGAGTATTGGGAAATACCTACAGAAACGAACGAGCAACGTTGATCTGACCCCTACCAAAGAAAATAAAAGCACCTTGAAACGTTCTCGTAGCTCTCCTGAAATTTCTCCTGAGAATAAAAAACGAACCATGGGAGATGAGGCTCTTTTCCGGAAACTTGAGAGTCTGTTTGACTCGAAGTTCGCTGCCCTTTCGGCGACTTTGGCCACGAAGGAGGAGATGAAAAATTTGGCAACAAAAGACGATATTGTAAATATGCGCGACCAAATCAATGGGGATCTTGGGGTGGCCACTGCTGGCCTTCAGCGTCAGATTGACGAATTAAAAATTATGGCCAGTAAAAAAGATCGCCGTATAGAACTCCTGGAGATGGAGGCCTGCAAGAACAATGTCATAATAAGGGGATTGACATTCGAAAAAGAGGACAACCTGATTCAGAAGGCTGACAAGTTCTTCAGGGAGATTTTGAAGGTGGAGGAGCCGATTCAAGTTGAATTTGCCCGGAAAATTGGACGTGAGGGGGGAGTGCAGTTGCTTGCGGCTTTGTCAAGTTCTCATGAGAAATGGACCATCATCAAGAGGAGCCCTATCCTGAGAGGAACGGGCTATGGGATTTCGCAGGACTTTCCCTATGCAATTCGCCGTAGAAGATCGAAATTGTTTCGTATTCGTGCGGAGCTTCGTAAACATAAACCCAATCAACCGAGTAAAATATTGACGGAGGGGTTGCTGGTGAATGGAAAAGTATACAATTGGGATGGCGAAATCGGACTGCGTTCGAGAGATGGCGGTCAGGTGGTCTACCAGCTGGCTGGAGTTGACCTCAAGGTGATCATCGCTGCCCTTCTTGCTGAGGATCAGGGGGAAACCATCGATGTATATACCTGGATCGCGCTCTGCTGTGGTTGGGAGGGTCGGGTTTTCGGTCCGACCCCTCGGTGCGTTCCCCCACTCAGAGTGGTATAGAACGTCAGTCACCCCATAGCCTTCACGTTAGAAGTTTATCTTTCGAGCTCTCTTCGCCTAAAATTCACGTTTTGTGTGTTTTTTGTGTGTGATTCTTGAGTGTTTTCAAGTTGCAGTTCATTGTAATACACCATGGGCACGTTTTGCGCCGCTTACGGTTGCAGCAATTCGTCCAAACAAAAGGATGAGAACAAAAAAATATCATTTCATCTGTTGCGGCTCAAATGCTTAGTTGCAGCGTTGCAGACGCAATAGAATTTTTGTGCCTCAAGAATCACCCTGATTTTAGAGTAAGTGGGGAAACTGTTGAGTTTATTCGCCTAATAGACAAATTATTTGATTTAATGAACAGTAGGGATCCTTTCGGGAGAGGGAGCAAAGGCCCTATTAAACTATCAAATGCAGAAGTCCATGATTCTATGTTTGAGGATGCGGTCAAATTTATATCTGTACTTAAAGCTGAAGGTGTACCAATATTAGAACATCCAAGGAAAACTTTTGCATTAGGGTTTCTTTCCAATATTGTTGCCTTGAAAAGATTGCGACACACATTGTTAAATATAGACGGGTTCAATTATTTACTTATATACAAATTGTCGTAGGACCATTTAGAGCTCCTTTTTTCATGTAGGTATACGTGCTAGAATGGGAATAATAATAATCCTATTGTACAGCAATTTACATGGACGATCCGGAAGTTGATGTTCCGCAATAGCGTAAGAGCGTCAGCTCAAAGTAATTGCTTGTATTTTGACCCATACCTACAACACACCATATTCAACTTTTCTAACTCAAATGTTCAAACAGATGTAGATGTAGAAGATGACTTCACTGATGTTAAAGCTCTGGCCTCTATGATACAAAGTATCCAAAGGAATTCTTATTTTAAAGAAAATATTTTATATTATTTAAAGATACGTTAGTTGTTATGAATGTAGTAATTTATTAACTACTAACAATAACGATCTTTCCAAATACACACATTTTACTGATTTTATATCAAAAGGTAAATTGAAGAGAGCGTCTCCAGATGTTTTTAGAATTGTTAAATTGTTATATGGATTGGTGCAAGACCCCACTCATCACAACAGTACGACTGAATTATTAGCAATCAAAGCTTGTAATTTCTTTAAAAATACAGTATTCCAGGGCCATAATTCAAATGAAGAGAATAATCATACTCTAATGTTTATAAAGGTAATTAGTAAATTGGTTTTTAAAGTGGCCCGGTACAAAATAGCTAAAGATGCCACAGAAAAATTAATAACTGCTCCCAAACAAGGCCTACGCCAGAGACTTAATAAGCTTATTTTGTTCAACCATATTTGAGATACCTACCTAATTTACTATGTTACCTTATTGATTACTATAGTAATTGATTACTATGGTAATATATTACGTATGTTTTTTTAAATTTATTCGTTCCAATAAATAGTTCTTTTTTCTTGTGTACCTTTCATACATTTTCTTGTATACTTACCTGTTAAATACACACGTACCTACAGGGACTTGATAAAATACACACCATAATGCGACTCCGATAATTGAATCCCTTTGTTTACCCTTCCCTTCGACTGAATAGGTAAATGATTATAATCTTTGAGACAAAAAATGCTCAACAAATAGGAGATGAATATGAGATGAAAACCATTACTGCGTTTGCAACGGTAAACAATTTCTAAGAAGTGGAATAATCCGGTCAATTACCCTCATCAACAATGTGGCTGGAAATTAAGAGTGTCTGGAGCGTCTTCCGAGGTGATTCCGTGAACAATATCATTAATAAGGTCAAAATAAAGCGAAAAAAACAGAACGGTATAGGGGATTGCCTTGTGTGAGACGGCGCGCGACACCACTCAGAGTGGGGGAAGCGGCTCAACCCCGCGGACCGTTTTCTCAGCTCTGAGGGAGCGATCCGGGTATATACATCGATGGGGGAAACAGCCGCGAGCCCCAGGCTGTGACGTGAGGAGGTCTGCCGGACGAACTTAAATTGTGATACTGGCGAGTCAACGGATTGTACAAACGTTTCGCGTTTTTTAAAATTTATAATATCGATGGTTTAAAGAATAAGAAGAATGATGTCGAACTTTTGAAATTTATTAAATCTTTTCCTGTTTTTGTACTCATTGAAACTCATGTTGTTTGCGAAGACTATATTTTATTTGATAATTATTTAAAGTAATTTCAATTTCAGTAATTTCAACTTTCTTTAAAGGGTCTCTCCCCTCTCCACTAATAGGCAGTTGTGTGATTATTATTTCGTTTATTTATTCATGTTCATTTTTTTCCTTCTTCTTTTTATTGCAAAAATAGGCTTCATTGTAACATAATTAATGTTGAACAAGACTTCCGGCAGACGGTTACAACAACCATGCCGTATTGTTTATTATTTTTCTTTCCATATACAGGGTGGGGCAAAACAAACAGTGCAGTTTAAAAAGGGCTATAAAAAAAAACGGCGCAACATAGAAAAATGCGGTTTGTTTTATTTGATTCAGTATTTCACCCCATTTGTTTATTCAAGTTTTAAAGATTACATCAGCAAGATGATGGCCTTCAGCAGCAATGCACTGATGGAGGCGATTTCTGAAACTTTCGACAGCCTTCTGGCACATATCGACTGGAATTGTGGCGATTTCCTCTCTAATTCGTGTCTTCAGCTCTTCCAAAGTGTGAGGACGATGTTTAAAAACCTTTTCCTTGAGGTAGCCCCACAGGAAAAAATCGCAGATGCTCAAATCTGGTGATCTCGCGGGCCACCCCAGGTCACCCCTCAGAGAGACGAGGCGCGCAGGGAACATCTGCCGCAGTTTCGTCATCGAAATGATCGCTGTGTGGGCCGTAGCCCCATCTTGTTGGAACCAGATATCCCCCAGATCTTGTTCTCCAGCCAACTGCTCCAATTCTGGCTCAAAAAACGTTTCCAGCATGGAAACATAACGCTGAGCATTGACAGTTGTGGTTCGCCCATCCTCCTCAAAAAAGTAAGGCCCAATCACCCCGAATTTCGAAATGGCACACCACACAGTAACTTTCGGGGAGTGGAGAGGTCTCTCGTGAAGTTGTCGTGGATTAGTGTCACTCCAATAGCGAAAATTTTGTTTGTTCACGGCTCCAGACAGATGGAAGTGAGCTTCGTCACTAGAGAAAAAAGTTGACCTTGGTGGGATACGGTTTAGCATTTCTTGGGCGCGATTAACACGGTTTTGAAAGTCTGGGGGCATTAACTCCTGAACAATCATCATCTTGTAGGGATGGAACGTTAAATCTTCATGCAAAATTCTCCTTAGCGAGCGGTTAGACATGTTCAATGCTGTTGCATGCTTACGGGCAGAGCGCCTAGGCGAATGTTCGACAGCTGCTCTCACAGTAGCCACATTTTCTGGTGTTCGAACCGTTTTTGGTCTTCCCATACCCCTAGGCCTTGTTGTGGATCCAGTTTCTTCCAATGCACGAACCCAAGCCGCGATAACATTGCGATGAGGGACGGGATCTCGACGTGGAATGTTGAAGTGCAGCCGGAAGGCCCGCTGGGTGGCGATGAAAGAACGGCCGCTTTCGAAAAACGTGCGGACAGCGAAGCCTCGATGCTCTCCGGTCCAAACCATGGTAGTGACTGAAAATGGGGTGAGTGGCCGGACACAATGAGACCCCTCCCAGGTTCCTACCACTTCCACGAAGGATTTAGTCACCCTTCAAAACTGCACTGTTTGTTTTGCCCCACCCTGTACTAAGAGGTTTCTTGTCACGTTCTTTTGTAAATAAACTATTTATCTATCTATCTATCTATTTCTCGACGTGTACACAACACAAACGTATCACTATTGAAAGCTGAAAATGATAGCCAGTACAACTTTTACTTAAAACATCTTACTTTTCAGCATCGGACGGTGGAATATGCAGAGATATCCGGGGTTCCGAGGAAATGGAAATTAAAATTGAACACTTTCGAGGCGTTCTGCCTGCCTCGAGGTCAAGCCTTTTTTAACACTTCCCTAGGTATCAGAAATAACTAACTGAATAAAATTAAAACTAACAAATACAACTAAATACAACAAGCAGGCAATTAAAAACGGATCCATGAAGGGCTGTTAGAGCGAACGTAAAAGTAAAGATGGCGATTTTACATCCAACTGGAAAAACGGTCAACACCTGTTTAGCTGGCGCATCCTAGCGATCCAGGTTTGACCAACTAAACTTACGCTTGCTTCCAGCAGGTAGCAATACTTCCGAAGTGGTCACAATTTCCCCTACCTAGTGGGCGTTCCTTCTCCCTTCTTCCATGGGTTGTATTTTTATGCTGGAAAGTCAGAAGGAGATGTCTTCCCAGATTGAATATTATGTGAAGGACCATCTACGAGTAATTTAGCTCTCCAAAACCAATAGGACTATTACAGTACGTTTTCCACTCTAGAATATCCAGAGGTATTTGAGGTTCATAACCTAACCTGATGAGATTAACTGAGAACGTTCATTCAATTACAAAATATAATCTGTTATAATATTATTATCTCATTCGAACTGTTATTCATATGGGATGAATTAAACCTTCGACAAGAACAATATTCAACTAGGAAATGATTTTAAAAAAAATCAGTGAATAGTTAGGTATCCCGCATTGAAAGCGTTCCAATAAGTGCGCGTGACCGAAAAAACTTCTTGATGACGATGGAACCTGACAGAATTAAGTTGATAACGTTGAATATTATTCAACGTAGAAATAGTAAAATTCTTTAATTTAAAATTTTACTATTTCTACCGTAGCCAATGGGGCTTCTGATAACTTCATAATATGAAGGGTACAGGGGAAAAAACATCTTTGTCACAATTTCTTGATTTCAAGAAAAACGGGGTTTAAAGTTCAAAACCAAATGAAACATTTTAAAATATGGCAAATTACCAACTATGTGATGATAAAATGTTGGTTGAGATGTAAGGAGTAACCTAGCAAAATTTTTAATGGTACAAAATTGAGTTTATATGAAGAAAACTCGATCGGGACAGTGAAAAAACCTACTGTCATCTGAAACAGACAAGGACCATCTTTATTATTGGTCGGTATTACTCGCTAAGTCGCATGAATTTTTGTTTAGATACCTTTAACCATGTTTACTTACTTACAAGAATTTATTATTCGTGCGGTAGTCACTGCCTTTGGTCCGCTGAACTTGAGAAGGCTCATTATATCTTTGTATTTGGCCTTGGAGATTTGGAGTAAACATGTTAAAGCATTCAAAAAACCATTTTTGACTATAGCATACCAAAATAAGAAGGTAGGTAAAGCAATTTGAGAAGTTTAAGCAATTTCGAAATGATTACCTTCGTAAGAAAGGCAGGGTCGATGGAATTCCCTGGTCTACTTGGCCATTGTATGGTGAAGAAGCCTGCTCTCAATAGATTTGCCTTGCACATCTTTCGGATCTTGAAAGGTGTTGTAAAGTGGAAATAACGATTGAAAAAAAGGATTGAATCGACACTTGTAGGAATCTATTTATTGACTGGAGACGTTATCAAAAAGTGTGACAATGCAAAGATACGCTCTAGGGATGTATAAAAAATATCGATATATCGAAATAGCCGATATTTTTCTTGCGATATATCGATGTTTATTGCCGATATTTTTTATCCCGATATATCGGAATATCGATATCAAACTGGCACTATCGGGTCCGATATATAATAATAAAAATATATTATGTTTGCATAAATGTATAAATATTATTAGGTATATTATATCGCATTTAATGTCCAATGAGTAGCCAACAAGTTTCTTCGCCCTAAGGCTTCTATCCTTGACCTTCCCTTTGACTGATAGTTTTGAGAATTTTTCTGCTGAACCTGAAGGTTCTGGTCCACTGTAGATCGTATCCTATCACGGACACCCTTGGCAACAAAAATGAGCATCTGGAAGAAGAAATAAAGGTAACAAGCGGAAGAAGAAGAAGAGCATCCATCCATCCGCCTTAGAGCACTTGTAAAATTACAATTTTGCGAACCACTCCAGCGTGGAGAACAACATGGAGCTACCTGGATTTATAAATTGAATCGGTAGTCTGGAATTTTGAAATTTAGATTTCTTCTGTTGGGAAGAACATTAGACAAGAAAATACATATTATATCGACGACCGATATATCGAAATATCGATATTTTTTACCGATATATCAAATTACTATTTCGATATATTTCTAAAGTATCGATAGTCGATATATCGATAGTTTTCTCCGATATTGCATCCCTAATACGCTCCCGAATCACTGGCAGCACAAGCCCCTATCCTTATTCAAAATAATCTCCACCACTATGAAAAGCTATTAAAAACTGAATAAAAAAAAAAGTGTATAAAATCTACATAATATGTAGATTTTATACACTTTTTTTTAGATTCAGTTTTATGATATATCATAAAACGTTATTGTACATAGTCTCTGAGGTACAGGAGTGGCTGACGAACCCTGCTAGAACGCTTGTTCTGTTCCAGAGCAGGTGGTGTTAGAGCCTGGGATCCTGCATTAGGTTAGTGGTGTGATGGTTGAGCAATCTCTGGTTTAGAAGATCCTGCGCTGGTGAGACTTGCTGCGAGGCTGCTCCCGTTATGATGCCTGTATCATCTTGCATAGCACGAATTGTATTTGCCGGAGGTTGAACGGTAGACAGATGTCCCTCAATTTCAGGTGGGGTAGATGAAACCAAAAGTGGGACTTCTGATTTCCGCAGCTGGTTAATGTAGCGTTTCAGAACATAGCCGTCATCCAACGCAATACTGTAATTCAGCTTCCCAAACTTGACACGCACAACCCCAAGTCTCCAAATTTCCTGGAGTACATCCTTGCTTGTACCCTATCACCAATAACTAGGAATTCCTCCAATAGACGACATTTTGAATCAACTCCGTGGCGCTAATATATTCTGCGCCTTAGATTTGTACAAGGCGTACCTGCATGTTGTTGTGCATAAGGAAAGTCAAGCAATTCAGACATTGTCAACTACGCATGCGCAATGCGGCGGATGTTCTTTGGGATAAAATTGGCTCCCTCCGAATTTCATCGGGTTTTGGACCAAATTCTTGCTGGACTTACAGGAGTGACGTCATATTTCGACGACGTGATCGTTTTTGGTTCTACACTGGATGAATGTCAACAAAATCTCATCCTCTCAAAATCTCATCCTCTCAAAATCTCATCTCCTCAAAATCAGGTTGCGCCAATATGATTTACATCTGAATAAAGACAATTGTAAATGTTTCAAATCATCTACATCTTATCTGGGGTACATCATTGAACACAATACAGTCAAAAAGTGTCCAAACAAAGTTAAAGCTATAGTGGATGCCCGCCGCCCTAATAACATTGAGGAAACAAGGAGGTTCTTAGGCATTGTCACATCCTACTCTAAATTTATTCCCAATTCATCGTCAATTACGTATCCATTGCGTCAATTACTGCAAAAGGGTCGAAAATTTGCCTGGTCCTCAACATGTGAGCGAGCTTTTCAACTCTTGAAAGCAACATTTTGAGCAATAGAGTTATCACGCCTTTTTCTTCAGAACTATCAGTTGTGCAGGCATGTGACGCGAGTCCGACAGGAGTGGGAGCCGCCCTTTCTCACACAGTAGATGGTGTTGATCGCCCAGTCGCCTTTGCTTCTAGGTCATTGTCTCTGGCTGAGCAGAACTACAGTCAACCAGACCGTGAGGCCTTGGCGATCTTTTTTGCAGTCAACAAATGTTAGGTATCTAGGGACGCGGGAGCGTCCCGCCCGCCAAGAAAACCGAAGCCCTGAAAACCGAAGCGACTGAGACACTGATTACGCGACTGAACAAGTTCGGGTTTTCACCATCCCGTAGCTCGGTCCCCTGAGTGTCTCGAGAGTTGATTTTTTGTACACCAACTCTCCAGGGGCACGTGAGGACGTAAAACAAATTTCAGCTCTTGGGAACATCAGGTGTCGGGGGTATAACAATTTTAAAACCACTATTTTTCACGTTTTTCGTGTTCTTCTTCTTCTTCTTCTTCTTGTTGTCGTTGTCGTTGTCGTTGTTGTTCATTGACGGGGCTACAGCCCAGCAGACAAATCGGATCGAGCTGAAATTTTGCACACACGTTTGTTATGCTCCAAGGGAGTGCCTTTTGACCATTTTTTCTCCCTCCCCCCATTTCCCCCCCAATTAGGGGGGAAATAGTGTTTTTTAGGAATTTCAAATGGTCATAACTCCTTCACAATTGAAGCTTTTTCAGATTTTCTTTTTTAGTTGTGTTCAGCTTTTCAAACTGTTCAATTTGAGATCAAAAAATGCTTCCTAAAGGGAAAAATAAAGGAGTTATGGTGATTTTTCTATTTTCAACAACAACTGCCGCAAATATTGATGAAAATTGGTGCGGTTGGTCTTAAAATGTCCGCTAGGTTGTCTAGAATATGCTCAATAATTTTGAACTAAATCTCAATCGATTTGACTAATCCACAGCCAAAAATACGTGAATAAATTCCACATCTACTGATTTGGCTAATTTCCGAAAACATCAAAGTTGAACGGTGGTCAGAAAAATTGTCGTAGAGTGGCGCCTGTCTAAGGATCGATAGGAAATTTAATGGGCTTTCGAATGAGGGTAGCACACTTTGCCACTTTTCCCAACGGTTCTCGAGTTATTCGCGATTTTTGGTATAAAAACGTGCGTTTTACGTTTTGCAAACTTTCTGTGGCCGCCGGTAGCCTCTAACTAACTAAATATTTTAATAGCGGCTCCCAGTTTACTATCCCTCCACTTAAAACCCCACAATCCACCGCCTTCAGCGATCAAGAAAAAGCAACGGTCCTCTCAAATCATTTCCAATCGATACATAACCTTGCAGCAAATAGAGGTAACCGAAGCTTCTCTGAGCAAATCAACTCCAAAATCAAACGTTTCTCAAACACCCCTTCAACTCACCACCTAAAACATACAACCCCCCGCGAAATAAAAAGACTCATCTCCAAATTAAAAAACAATAAAGCTCCTGGTCACGATAAAATTCAAAATATAGCATTGAAAAACCTCCCCCGAAAATCAATTGTCCTCATCACCAACATCCTAAATGCATGCCTCCGACTCGATTACTTCCCATCTCCCTGGAAAATCGCCTCCGTCATCCCGATCCTAAAACCCAATAAGAAACCTTCGGATCCTGCCAGCTACCGCCCCATCAGCCTCCTTCCCACCCTATCCAAAATATACGAAAAAATTATTATCCGCCGCCTACAGGCTGAGGTGGAGCGGTTGAGTATAGTACCTGATACCCAGATGGGTTTCAAGAGCCACCACGCTACCGTCCACCAACTCGCAAGAGTGGTGAATAGTATCACCCAAAACCTCGAGGGGAAGAACTCGACCGCTCTGCTTCTCCTGGACAGCGAAAAGGCCTTCGATTCCGTCTGGATCGAGGGCCTTATATCCAAAGTAATTGACCTTAAAATTCCTTCCTGCTTCTGTAAGCTCATCCTTTCCTACCTCTCCAACAGACAAATCCTCGTTAAGATTAGCAACTCCACATCCCCCCCAATCACAATCTCTACTGGGGTCCCACAAGGGTCTGTCCTCTCTCCCCTCCTATTCAACATATACATTTCCCACGTCTTCCACGACATCCCCAAAAACGTCCAAATTGCAGGTTTTGCTGACGACCTAGCCCTTTATTCCTCATCCCCATCCCCAGCGAAAGCCTGCAGTCGACTCCAAAACGCCGCCCACCTCATCATTTCCCGACTGGAGCAGTGGAAAATAAAAGTTAACGCGGCCAAGACAGAGGGCATAATCTTCACCCACAAACGGAACCTCCCTTCCCACATAACTATCCGCTCAAATCCCATCCCCTTCTCCAACTCCGTCAAATATCTCGGCCTCCACCTCGATAAAAGACTGACGTGGAATGAGCACATTAAACAAACTAATTCCACGGCCAGAAGAAAACTCGGGCGCTATTTCCATCTTTTCAAATCCAACTCCCTCTCCAAAGATACCAAACTCCTCATGTACAAAGCCCTCATCCGCTCCTCCATCACCTACGCATCCCAAATCTGGCACTCTGCTTCACCCTCACTACTACACAAACTACAAGTAACACAAAACAAATGCATCCGCCTCGCCACGCACACATCACGTCGCTGCAACATCAACACCCTACACAAAACATACAACATAGACACGCTAGACACATTCATAACCAAGATGAAAAACAAATTCACCGATAAACTTCGTACCCACCCCAACACCCTCCTCCACCACATCACCACACTCCACAAACCCCATTGGGGATCCAATTTAAGACGGCGCTGAGCTCACTCGTAAATTTGTAAATATTGTAAATTTGTAAATAATGTAAATTACCTTGTAAATATGTATATAAATTTGTATAAATTGTAAATAGTGTTAAATGTATATAATTTTTAGATCACTCCTCCTGTCAAAGAGTTTTTGTATACTTATTTTCTCTTTTAAACATATGTATTTTTATAACTTTAAATATTCCTGTCATTACAACTATATTATTATTAAGACTAATAAACATTTGAGGCCAATAGGCCGGTATTGTAAAAAAATTATATTATGACTACATGTACTAAAATGTAAATACTTCTGCAAATAAATATCTTGAATCTTGAATCTTGAATCGCCGGTAGCCTCGTGGACAAGCGCGTCTGTCCGCGATGCGTAAGATCTTGGGTTCAATACCCGCTGGCGTGAAAGGATTTTTCACATACTTAGCCGTTGCGGCGGTCACTTGGTAGAATAACAAACAATAATTTCTAAAAAATAATTATTCTTGTCACAAAAAGAAGAAACAAAAAGGCAAATTAGTAGGCGTACTAATTTTTTACTAAATTTTGACTAGGATAAAACTTCATTTAGGAAAACATTTACTAGTTACCTCGTAGGTACTTTTGTTAAATTGAACCGTATTGTATAAGTACCGCTCGAAAAGTAGCCATGCAAAAAGATGTGATATCCCCCAAAAACAACTCCGTTGTAAAAACTGACCCGCCAAAAAACCTCAGCCGCAAAAAGGAATGATATCCATTTTGCCCGCCAGCCACATATATAGGATGCTCGGTGCTTCGCACCTCGCTGTTGAGTGTGCATATAGAAACCTGATCCTCCTACCCCTAACCTCCACCGTCAATGTTTTCCTGTTCCCTGTCTCCTTCCGACAACCCTTTCTCACCCTTAGTCACCCTCGGTTTCACCTAATATGTTTCCTCTGTTACACCAGCAGGGAGCTTTACGCTTCTTTCAATGCTGTTGGCGGGAGCTTTTTGCCAGATGATATAGTTGTACCACCACTGATTACTCGTGACCACCAGTAATACTTATAATATAGTAATGCTTCAATTCAGGCTTGTTCATCCGGTAAAAAGCTCCCGCCAACAGCATTGAAAGAAGCGTAAAGCTCCCTGCTGGTGTAACAGAGGAAACATATTAGGTGAAACCGAGGGTGACTAAGGGTGAGAAAGGGTTGTCGGAAGGAGACAGGGAACAGGAAAACATTGACGGTGGAGGTTAGGGGTAGGAGGATCAGGTTTCTATATGCACACTCAACAGCGAGGTGCGAAGCACCGAGCATCCTATATATGTGGCTGGCGGGCAAAATGGATATCATTCCTTTTTGCGGCTGAGGTTTTTTGGCGGGTCAGTTTTTACAACGGAGTTGTTTTTGGGGGATATGTACTTGTTTGGTCGCCACTTCACTCTAATAACGGATAATGCACCTCTGAGCAGGATGCCAAGTTACCTGTCTTGTCAGCGTCACGACTACTGCGTTATGCCACAATTCTCAGTGGATCCAATTACACCATAAAGGACAAGTCAGCAACTAAAAATGCACAAGCTGATTACCTATCAAGGACGCCACTTCAATCAAAACCATCAGAACACAATGAAAACGACATTATTTCACATCAAACTATAAATCACATGTCAACCGACAGGATATCAGCTTCATCAATTGCCTCGGCTACCGTATCAGATCCTGATTTTTCTGTATTTCATGCAAAATTGCTGAATGGGGAAATTTGCGAGGAACAATACAGCCTTACCAGTCTAAAATGCAATATGCAGTAGCGTTACAGCATTGTTTTACTGAGATAACTACTCACTTTCTTACGTTGTTGAGGTAACATCACGATTTTCTGCAGGTCCCCAGAGAAACACACTGAACCCTCAGGAATATTCTCAGGCTTCCATAGCTTTACCCAAGTGTATTTTCATTGAACAGTCAGGATATAGCGACTTTCCCTTGTGATGGGTGTTGTGCATCTGAAAATATTCACATGTCTAACTTTTCTCTTGACCAAGGGACGTAAAAGACAACCTTCCTGTAAAGCTCATCGAACACTTCACCTCAGGGAGAAGCAGTGAACTCCCACTATCTAGTTACTAAATACAGTAGTATGTCCTCAAATTATAGGTATTCTGCATTCTAGCCTAGCCTGTAAATCGAAGGAATAGTGGCATACACTGCAAAGCTAATAATCAAATACAACACGACAGAACATGATAGCTTCGTGAGGTGCGAGAAAACGTTGAAATGGAGCTATGTAACTCGTTGTGGCTAAACATTAGACATACTGCGTTTTAGACCAGTAGGGCAGTATACTCTCTCCATCTTTCAGCGCATACACATTGACTATGCAGGGCCAAAGGACGGATACTACATATTCATTCTTATTGATGCCAAGTCGAAATGGCCTGAAATGAGGGTACCTATCAAAATCAGCACCCACTTCTTCATCCACAAGACATTTTCAGCATGCACGGTCTTCCTGAGATAATTGTATCTGACAACGCAAGTATTTTCACGAGCCAGGAGTTCATAACTTTCTGTGATTACAATGGCATAACTCTTCTGATTGCCCCGGGCATCCCCAGACAAACGGCCAAGCTGAAGATATGTGCAATTTATCAAACTAAAATTGGACGCAATGAATAATGAACCTAGATCGCTCCCTTTGAAAATAAAGGATATCATTTTCAGATACAGAGCTACTCCACTTCACTGTGGCCAAACACCAGTAGAACGGTACTTAGGTCGACAAATACGAACTAGACTTGACCTCCTAAAGCCTTCATCCAGGAAATCTCAAGAATCCGAAGTCTCATTGCCTCCGCCCGCTCCCTAGTTATTGGTGATAGGGTACAAGCAAGGATGTACTCCAACAATAAGGAAATTTGGAGACTTGGGGTTGTGCGTGTCAAGTTTGGGAAGCTGAATTACAGTATTGCGTTGGATGACGGCTATGTTCAACGAAGCCACGAGAAGCTTCGCTAATCTTTTTAACTTGCTCCCGCGGGACTTGAAACTTCAGCAATCTAAACTGAACTTTAAGTATCTTCTTTGTAAGCATCTTATTAACAGTTGTATGACCTATCAATAATATTTGATAAGTGGTAATAATAATAATATACTTACTTGTATCCCTGTTTATTGCATGATTAGTTTTAATTTGTATATTAGCAGACACATTCATTTATTTGGTTTTATTTTCGTTTTTTAAAGCTATTCTACGCCAAAAGATATTATCTTTTGGCGTAGCATAGCTTTAAAAAACGAAAATAAAACCAAATAAATGAATGTGTCTGCTAATATACAAATTAAAACTAATCATGCAATAAACAGGGATACAAGTAAGTATATTATTATTATTACCACTTATCAAATATTATTGATAGGTCATACAACTGTTAATAAGATGCTTACAAAGAAGATACTTAAAGTTCAGTTTAAGCCACAGGTATGAGCATCCTTAAAAAAGAAAATTAAAGAAAATAACATTTAATTTTCTTTTTTAAGGATGCTCATACCTGTGGCTTAGGGGGTCCTTCTTTCCTGCGCGGAACTGCCCTTTCGAAGGAAGTAGGTAATTTCCTAATATACATATAAATTAAATTTGGTTTTATTAAAAACCCGTTTTTAAAAAGATATTAAATTTTATTTACAACAAACGCACAACAATCGGAATGCTACACAACTGAACTGTATGAGCAACGAGCGAAGACTGACAATGATAGTCTGGGCTCGAGGGTATTTATGGTTTCTTCATGACAAAGAGAGTCATTGATGAAAGGTGAGTGGGTGGCGAGCGATAGCGAGCCGCCGCTGAGTTCGGTCGAAAGGTGCTGATCTGGCGACTGGTGACTCATATCCAGTCGCTGGCGATGAATGGGTTGCGTTGTTCTTACTGCTATAACTCCTCCCGCCTTAGAGTGGAACATGGGGGTGACTCATACTGAACGATGAGTCATTTCCTGTTGCACTGGTGGTTGAAACAGAAACTGCAAAGGAGAACTCGTTGGTTGCGGGTTAGCAATTTTGCGTTTTTTCAAAACAATATAAAGTCCGATTATAATTACTATAAGGATTAGTACATATGTTGGAGTAACTAATAAGTGGAGGTAATCATAATCATAATCAACATTTGAGTCAGGCGTTAGGAATGGCCAATGTTCGTTAAATTTTGGGAATGATGAGTAATCCTTTAAATTTAGTTTTAAGGGGCGAATTTCGGTCTTAGTTATTTCATTAGAGGGTATGAGCGGTATTCGCAGTGTCCCTTGAATTGACATTGTACTTCTGATGGGTTCGTTATTGATGAAAATTTCGTCTGTGGAAGGTTGAATTATCCACGTACCTTTGATACGTGTCAAGGTATTTCCTTTGTCACCCTTGCTTTCAATTATGGTTTCGTTTTGAGAAGTTACGATGATGTGACCTGTTTCTGGTATGGGTAAGTAGAACGGGTCTCTGATCAAGATACTGGTGAATTGACATTCTGATAGGGAGTTGAATTTGATTACGTTTTGGGAACAATTGGATATTCCTGCAGTACATAATTGTTCATATTTACAATAATATTGATTATCATTCTTGTAACATTTATCGTTATTATCATATAGAATATTATAATTCTTATCTACTAGTACATATTTTGATGTGGGTATAATAGTTACATAGTCGGTACCTTGAGGAATGGGTACAGGTTGCAAAAGGTACAGTTGAAGGTTCAAGTCTTTATAGACTGGTAGGTTTACAATATATATTATTTCGTCTTCGTGCAGGGAGCAGGTCAATTTAGAGTTGAGTTCATATTCTACTAAATTGTTGAATAATTTCAATTTACTCTTTTTGTTTTCTTCCTTTATTTTCTGGAGTTCTAATTCTAGAGTTTGAAGGGGTATTACGCTCGGGTGCGTGATGCCTAATTTGCAAAAGGTGAGAGATGTTTCTATTTCTCTCAATTGGTCGTTAATAGAATTGGCATTTAGTACCATTTGAGCTGCGGCTTCGCGCAAGTAGGCTGATTGGCCATTTATTGAGGATTGGTTGTTGGAATACAATTTGGATAATTTATTTTTTATTTCTTGGTTATTTTGATTTAGTGTAGCTATAGTTTCGTTATATCTCTGAATTAAGTCTATTACGAGGTGGTGTTCTTTGTTTAATTGGTCCGAATTTTTCGCGTTTCCGTCCTTTAACTTTTTGATAAGTTTGTCATATTTTATTCTGTCGTCGTCATTAAGGTTACCAGTTATGAATTTAACAATTGAGCCGAGACCATTTATAAGGCCTCTTTTGGTGCGTCGTTTTGATGTGATGTTATTTCTTGGTCGAAGGTTTGTAATTTTCTCATTTGTGACGTATAGTATAGAGTCGATCGTTTGTATGTGTTCTTGGAGAGCTGGTGATAATTTTGTAGTCTTTAGGTTATCTTTAAATTTTTGGAATGTGGTTGAAAGTTCTTTGAATGGGGAGAATACGTCTTTTAGGTCATATTGAATGATAAGTAAGTGTTCGTCTGTTTCTACGTAGGCAGGTCCGAGGTTGATAGGGAGTAGTCCTCCACTACTTCCAACGTTCAGGATTTCAGCGGCGAAGGCGTTTGAAATGGATCTGCAAAGAGGGTCAAGAATTAAATTGTTCTAACTGTTTTAGTAGGACATTATTGTAAATTTCTTCACGTAATTTAGGGATAAAATGTAGGGGTTTCCCTTGAGATAGTAAGTCTGCGTATTTGCATACAAATAATCCGCAGTCGGACATGTTAGTCTGTCTGGGGATAGAGGAAATTGTGTTTAGTGTCCATTCGTTACGTTCTAATAATTCTCCGTATTTGTCTTTCCAGTCTTCCTTGAGGTATTCGAATACTGTTTCTAAAATGGAATCGCCATTATATCCTAAGGAGTCGTAGTACTCTATAGTTCTTAATTTAGGTCTGACTGCCACTAGTCTCCAATGAGCGGTCTCGTGAACTGGGATTAGAATTAACTCTTTATCTCTGAGATTAGCCTTTTTTGAGTGATTTCTCACGCGGTTGTAACTTTTAAGGTACGATGTGTACAGGAAGGTATGGAACGCATAGGTACGAGGGAGTTTTTTGTTATCTTCATTTCTCAAGTTGATCAGTTCCATATAGGCGTTTATGACTTGGTCGTTTAACCAGTTTGTACCCTTGATAGAATTAATATCGTCTTCCGTCAGAGTTAACCGTAGTTTTCTTTCGGTTTTCTGTTCACTAGCTTTGTTTTCGATTAGTTGGTCATTTACCTCTTCGGGGTCATCTATTATTTCTGTGTCTGAATCTGTTTTTAGGGCTCTTGGTCTTTTCACATTTTTCAGGTGTATTTTAGAACGTGTGTTATGGTGTCGGGGTTGGATTTCTGCTGTCTTCCTATTGAGGTCTTGGGTTATCATAGTTTCCTTATTGTATCTTCGTTTGGTTTTGTCTTGTATCTGTTTTGTTTCTATGAATACTTCTCTTGGGATATCAGGCATTGTGGTTTCTCTTTTCTCGTTTAGTTTGTTAATGTTTTTCTCTTTCTCCATTGTTTGTTTGTCGTGTAAAATTTGGTATAGTTTGTCCATTTTCGTTTTATGTTCTGAGATGTACATGTTTGTTAATTTTGTTTCTATTTCGGGGGGAATAGGAGTTTTTGAACCAAATGTTCCATTGATTATTTCGTACGGCGTGATGCCTGTGCTAGAGTGAATACTATTGTTATAAGAGATTAACGCGTATTTGCATTTTTCTCTTATCGGAGTGGTTTTAAATTCATTGCTTTCTGACATTGTTCGGATAATTTCAATAATGGTGGAATGAAATCTTTCAATCGGGGAGTTAGAGTTAGGGTTCTGTGTACATGTGTAGTGGATGGCAATATTTTGAACCTTTA
The DNA here is from genome assembly GCA_963920205.1 of Stenodema calcarata. NCBI lineage: Eukaryota > Metazoa > Arthropoda > Insecta > Hemiptera > Miridae > Stenodema > Stenodema calcarata. The sequence goes on along the minus strand of OY986055.1, from coordinate 32,689,844 downwards.
GGAACTCCTTTACGAGTGATGAGCTAAACTCGTTCCCATTGTCCATGATTATTTCTGAAGGGTTACCGTGATGTGATATGAAGGTTAAGAGTTTCTTTGTGATCTCTATGTTATTTAGTGATTTGAGGGGGTATGCCTGAGCATATTTTGAAAATTTATCTATAATTGTTAAGAATTTTTGTCTTTCGATAGTTAAGGTGTCTATGTGAACTGTCTCAAAGGGTTTTGTCGGAGTATGGGTGATGTTGAATGCTGGTTTTAGTGGTTTCCTTTCGTACTTGCACTTCAGACAAAGTTCGCATCTGTTTATGATATTGGTTATATTTTCCTTTAAGTTTGGCCAAAAGTAGTGTCTTTTTATTTGTTGGTACGTTTCATTTATTCCCCGGTGGAATCTTTCTGTTCTGTGATTGTACAAGATTATGTTCGTTTGATCTTCTAGATCTTCAACGTCCAATAGCTTTTCTGTATATTTGACGAATTTTATTTCTGAATTTTTGAATTTTTTCATGAGTATCGTTGAAATTAGAGCGTAAATGTCTGTTTCGAAGTATAGTCCGTAGGATACTTTGGGTGTTATGTGTTCGATTAAGAATTTTGTTATTTCATTTTCTAAGTTTCGTTGAGGGAATTTTACTGTAGTACGGGTTTTTTCGTTTTGGAATAATTTTTCGATTTTTATGTCAGTATTAAAATGTTCTCCTACTTGGATTATTATTTGATTTTTGCAATGGTTTATGGCTTCATTTTTTATTGGGATCAGAGCAGTATCTTTTCCTTCTTTGTCAGAATGTACAGTTCCCTTGTCTGTTTCGTCTTGGTCGAAGTTTACTATGAGAGAGGGTGTAATTTCTTTAGGTTTCGGTGTTACTTCTTTTACGTGTACTTCGATTCTAGAAAGTGCGTCCGCGTTCTGATTATGTTTTCCCTTTTTGTATTTAATTTCGAAGTCAAACTCTTCCAGCCTGAGTTTCCAGCGGAAAAGTTTAGAATTTGGTTCTTTCAGGGAGTGAAGCCATTGGAGAGGCTGATGGTCAGTTTCTAACGTGAATTTTCGGCCATATAGGTAGGGTCGAAAGTACTGACAGGCCCAAACGCATGCGAGGAGCTCTCGTTCAATCGTGGAAAGTTTCCTTTCTGTATCATTGAGAGTGCGGCTAGCATATGCGACTGGATGCGTCTCTCCGTCAAATTTTTGTGATAGGACGGCGCCAAGGGCAACTCCTGAGGCGTCTGTGTTAAGTAGGAATGGTTTCTCGAAATCGGGGTATTTTAGGACTGGATCATTTGTTAGAAGGGTTTTACATTGTTCAAAACATTTGATGTATTCTGGATCAGTGATGACTATCTTGTTTCCCTTCTTTAATCGTGTAGTTAGTGGTTTTGTGAATTCTGCCAGATTTTTGATAAACTTCCTGTAATACGACAATAGTCCTAGGAAACCCTTTAATTCTTTGTTGGTTTTTGGGATTGGAAATTTTTGTATTGCTTCTATTTTTTTGGGGTTCGGTTTTATTCCTTCTTCGGTAATTTGGTGCCCTAGAAATGCCACTTCTTTCCTTAAGAACTCGGTCTTATCTAATTGGACCTTAAGGTTCGCTTGGCGGAGTCTTTCAAAGATGGTTCTCAATCTTACCATATGTTCTTGTAGGCTGGATGAGAAGACTATGATGTCATCCATATACACCGCGCATATTTCGTTTTGGACTCCTCGAAGGCAATTGTCCATTAAACGTTGAAATGTGCTAGGGGCATTTTTAAGTCCAAATGGCATTTTCTTGAATTCCCATTTCCCGTGTTCAGAGCTGAATGCGGTTTTAGGGATACTTGCCTTGTCCATGTTGACCTGCCAGAATCCGGAAGTGAGATCTAACGTTGTAAAATATTTGCACTTCCCCAATTTTGATAAAATGTCTTCTATGTTAGGTAGGTTGTAGCGGTCGTCTAGCGTTTTATTGTTAAGGGCTCTGTAGTCTATGACAATTCTAAATTTTTTCTTCCCGGATGCGTCGTCTTTCTTAGGGACTATCCAAAGGGGAGAGTTATAGGGGGAGTTAGATGGTTGTATAATGTCATTGTCTAACATTTTTTGGATTTGGTTCTTTACTTCGGATTTGTAGACTTCAGGGTATCTGTACGACTTGGAATAAACCGGAATCTCGTCTGTTGTACGTATTTCGTGTGTGGTCATGTTAGTCGTGCTTAACGGTTCATTTTCGTCGTAAAATACGTCAGGGTATTCTTTCAAGAGTTTGTGTAGTTCGGATCTTTCTTCGTGATTTAAGTGTTCTTGTCGAATGTTGGGAATGATTCGTTTCATTTTTCGTGTTAAGTTAATATTGTTAATTACCAATTTTTTTCTTGTTTTGTCTGTGTTATTTTCGGTTGCAAGCATTTCGTTGGATATTGGCTCGGCGGAGTTTAGAGATTTCACATTGAATGTAAGGGGGGTATCTGATGTGTTGATGGCGATGCATCTAGCGATATGGTTCTTTACCTTGACCAAACAATTAGGGATTTCAATTGGTCCTATTTTCTTGTGGTTGATTATAGCTGTTCCATTTTCGATATTAGTAAGGTGGATTTCAATCTGTTTTCCTGATCTAGGGGGAATTTTGTATTTTTTAATCGGTATGTTGGTCTGTGTAATTGAATTGTGAGCTGTTTTGTTCTTCAGAGGTGTGTTCATTTTTCTTGTTGGTTTTTGAGGAACGCTATGGTGTTTGAGCGGAATGATTATGTCGCATATTGTAATGGTGTTTCTTTTTAGATTAAGAATTGCTCCAAGTTTCTCTAAATTGTCCCATCCTAAAAGAAAGTCAAAATTTGCATGGAAATTGAAGACGTAAAATTTGCAAGGAATAATATTCTTAGTGCTAGGGTTAATAAAGTCACTGTCTATTTTTATACTATGGGTGCCGTTAGTGTAGCCATGTGATGAAGTCACTGAGAATCGGTCCTGTTTCATGAAGGTCTTGAAATGTTCGTGTGCGATGTTGTCGCGAACGAAGCTGCTGGATGATCCGGTATCTATTAGTACCTTGAAGTTGTTATGGGTGGTAAGGTACGGAAGTCGGATCGAAGTACCCAGGTGATTCAGGTTAAGTCTTGGTATTCGTCTTCCTTGTCTAAAAAATAGTCATTGGTTTCTTCCTCTTCTTCCTCCTCTTGTTCGACGTGGTCTTCTTGATCGTCTTGTTCTTTCGAATTGAGTTCGTGATTCAATGTCGTTTGGTATGACATTGTATCTTTGTTCCGGAGGTGGTAAGGAATAAATGGTGTGTTTGGTTTTTGGAATGTTTTTTGCTGTTGTGGAGGAGAAAACGGTTTTTTGTAGGGACCTTCTTGTTTGTTTGATGGTCCCGGGTTGTTGTTGGATGGCCCTGGCTTATTAAATGGTTTGTAAACCTTGCCTTGTTCATTTCGCACGAAGGGCCTAGGTGATGGGGTATAGGTTGTCGGATTGGGTTTAAAGCTTCTCTGTTTCTCCAGATGCTTTTTCCTAAGGTTAGGAAATTGATACTCGTTCGTGAGTATTCGGACAGCGTCATTTAGGTCAGTTGGACCTTTGGTGATCAATAGTCTGCCTATTTCCTCGTTTAATCCCATTAAGAATCCTCGTAGTGCGACTCTCTCCATTAGTTTAAGAGTTGTGGTCGTGTAGGGGTCTACGGAATTATTTAATTTCGCTACGAGTAGCGTGAACATCTTTTGAACCCTTGTATGAAATTCGAAAGGGTTTTCATTACTCCTTTGTTGGAGTTTTCCTAATTCTAGGATTAAATGTTCTTCGTCTCTCTTGTCATCAAAATTGGCAATTAGGGCCGATTTGATTTCATCCCACGTGTTCAATGGGGAGTTGAAGATGCCAACAGCCGCCTTGCCCTTGATTTTAGCCCTTATGTTATTAAGGATGCTTTTATTCGTGTAGCAATTGGGATTTGCATGGTCGAAGAAATGGTTGATTAATTCCTGGCATCTTTCTAGGAATTGCGCAAGAATCTCAGGTTCGCCTGTGAAATCAGGGATGCCACTGTAATCTGTTTTATCGGGTTTCCCATTTTGATGGGACCCTGAGGGTCTTACAGCAGCAACCAATTGCTGGAATTGTTCTGGCGTAATGCCAAGAAATTGTTGTACAATAGGCTGTGTGTCGGGCATATTGGTGGACGAAGTGCTCGGGGTTTGAGCGGTTGGTCTTAAGAGTTCTCTGGGGGTCTGAGCGATCGGTCTCAAGAGTTCTCTAAGAATGTTCGATCTATTAGACGGCGGAGAATAGGGTCGACCGGTTACTCTATTCCTATTTTCAGAGGAGGATTTATCTTTTATCCTACCTTGAAGGGATTGTAGAGCGCTTTTTCTATGGTCTTTTCCCGCTGTTGTGAAAGGTATTAGTAATGTAATACGAGTAAGTACGAAATTTTGTACTTACAGGATCAGTATGAGCATCTCTTGAAGTCTCTTCTGTCCTGATGCGATCTGGTTACGGTCTGGTCACGATCTCAGCCTCAGATCGGGTCGTCTCGTCCGATGGTGCGTGTTGGGTTCGTCTCTCGAAAGAACGCGTTCGTGTTTCGAAGACTTGCTAAGGTTACTCGATCCTTAAACTTTAAAAAGTTCTTAACCGCGAAAAGACACGTTAGTATTTCGGGGGTAATGGACCGGTCCTACCGACTGCGCCAATTAAATTTGGTTTTATTAAAAACCCGTTTTTAAAAAGATATTAAATTTTATTTACAACAAACGCACAACAATCGGAATGCTACACAACTGAACTGTATGAGCAACGAGCGAAGACTGACAATGATAGTCTGGGCTCGAGGGTATTTATGGTTTCTTCATGACAAAGAGAGTCATTGATGAAAGGTGAGTGGGTGGCGAGCGATAGCGAGCCGCCGCTGAGTTCGGTCGAAAGGTGCTGATCTGGCGACTGGTGACTCATATCCAGTCGCTGGCGATGAATGGGTTGCGTTGTTCTTACTGCTATAACTTATATTGATATTGTTGAGCATCAACATGTAAGTACATCATGTATTATATAATAGTTAAGTAATTAGTATAATGATGTATTTGTATTTTTTGGGAAATAGTCAAATAAATAAATAAATAAATTAATAATTATGTTTTATTGTATCAAGATTCCCCATTGACGAACATACCCGGAAAAAATGGGTTCAAGCTGTAAGGAGCGTATCAAAGTACGCTCACAGCTCAGAAGGCCATTGTGATGATAATTTCTACGAATAATTCTCGAGAACACACAATTCCTTCAAAATTTTGCCATTCTCTTTGCTGAAAGAGCATTTGTAAACCATTTTGTAAAGCGTAAACACTGTTTTTAGCCGTCTCATGAAATTAGTACTAAATTTAAAACAAATAGTAACATTGTAGTCCCCCATAATACCACAACACTGGCAAAAGATGTCTGTGTCTGGTTCGATTGGGATCATCAACGGTTATCCAGCCGATCTAAAGACATTTATTTACTCTGGTTCGATTACTGTTAAACAGGTTTCAGAGAAATTAAAATCGTATTATGTAGGCCGGCTAGCTTTAGAACAATTAATTGTTGTTGGTTCATTTTGTGTACCTAATATTATATATTATTATATTATGATTGAGCAGGAAAGAATTATAGTTAGATTTAAATTTAGCTAGACGAAATAAATGTATCTTGCAGCACAGCAGCCAAACTTGTGGTGTACAAAATTAAGGAGCAACCTCTTGTGTTACGTGCATGCAAATTCATGAAAAATGACGTAAGTACATTGTACTGCGTAATGCAGGGTTAAGTTTTATTCTAACGACCGGGATACAAGTTTGAGAGTCTTCCCTATCACCGAGAGTTGGATGGGAAATGGGTTTACCGAAGAAATATTCCTACCGTTTACAATATTAACCGATCAAACTTCTTTTCATAGCATTACCTTATGAGGTTTGATAAATAATCTTATAAAAAGAGATTGAGAGTATTCATTGGAATTGTTGACATTTTTCCTATCTTCAGCTCTGGACAGGGCTAGGCCAATTTCAATCATCCACCTGGATCCTTCACACAATGGTGAATTTGCCACCGTGCAGGGAAACGAACGGGTGAGTAAAAGCCGGGAAACATATTTGCGTAATTGAGGTTGACGTTTGGATCGAACGAACAATTAGCATAAGTAAACGGTCCCAGGCTAATTGATGATTCGTGGCCGGCAGATTTTCTTATCAAAAAAGACGGAAAAGGTCAGTTTCGGACGGAGTTGATTCGTCTTGTGCAGTAGAAGGGGGAAAAAAAACTCCCATTAGGGCGTTAAAACGGAGCGAAGACCGTGATGTAATTCGAAAAGGCCGCTTGACCTTTCGGTTGCTGGACGACCATTTGCGCAATTCTCCAGCCTCCGCCCCGTCCTGGACATCTCTTTTCATTCAGTTCCCAACTAAAGCTTCAAGACCCGTCTGCCCGCCGGGTTTTATTTGTGTTACGGGTCGACGCAGATGTTACGCGAGCGTCTCGTTCGAACTGCAGCATTTCGGTCTCTGGGTCACCCGTTGTTTCGAGTGAGAGAGAACGATGTTGTTGCAACAAGCTCGGAGATGTAATTTCATCTTGTGAGTCGTACTGTGCGAAGTCAGTAGGCCATCCGTGGGACGATCGGTACTCATCTAACGTTATACCGTTATTAACCATAAGAGATATTTACAAAATTGAACTGTTAAATTTATTATGACATAATATATTTAATTTACATTGTATTGATATGAATGAATGTTGATTAGGTCGGCCTGGATTTAGGGATTTAGGTATCATCATCAATATTTAATGGCGATGTGTACAATTTTGTACGGCACAAGTTTGGCATATACATTTCTTTCGTCTAGCTCATAGGTTCCTAACCTTCATCTTTTTATTTAGCCTCCAAGTTTTATGATAGTGACTGGCTTCAAAAGCTTGCTTATTTAGCTGACATTTTTTCTCAGATGAATAAACTCAATTTGGAGTTACAGAACAGCTCAATTACAGTATTCAAAGTTGCTGACAAAATTGAATCCATGCTGAAGAAAATTGATTTTTGGAAAACCTGTATTCAAAACAATCAAGCTGAAGTTTTTGGCACGCTTCATGATTTCTTGAGTGACAATAATCTGCCCATATCTAACGAAGTGAAACATCAAATAGTGACACATTTTACAAACCTGAAGGACTCTTAGAAAGTATTTTCCTAAACGAGGTGACGGAGAGAACTGGATTGCAGATCCTTTCAATGAAGAAAACGTCAAGACTGCTACATTGACCGTTCATGAGATGGAAAAGCTCCTAGAACTTTCAAGTGACTCCTCCTTGAAGTCCGAGTTCAAGAAGAAACCCCTTGGACAATTCTGGGTGAGGATTAGGGATGAATATGGACCCTTAAACACAAGAGCCCTTCTGGTTTTAGTTCCTTTTACGCACACAGAACTAGCTGAGAGATCGTTCTCTTCCTATGCTTTCATTAAGAATAAGTATAGGAATTAGCTAAATGCCAGTACTGATTTAGGAGTGTATTACATACATTTTTAATTACAAAATAAATTTTATCAACCTTTGATATTGATTTAAAAATATTATGACATAATATTTTGTGCACATTGTGCAACAAAACAGGCCCAAAGGTCACACTAAAACAGTTTTGACTTGTTTTAAGAATAATTTTGATTTCTTTTGGTTTATTATCTTCGATAATGGACCATTGGAATCGCCCAAAGAAAAAATATTTTTAACCCCCCCTCAAAATTTGTTGGTTTACGTTTCAAGATACGTAGATTCAGAAAATCGAATAAAAAAACTCTGCAAATTCTTGACACAACGGTTCATTATCTTCTTTGTACAGATCACCCTTCTGTCTAGATCACTAGGTCTAAATGTCTAGATCCTAAATGTTTGATTAATTATTATTGTCAATTATCACTAATAATAATTATTATTATTAATTATTATTAACAATTTTATCAAGTACCTAGTGAAAATTATTATAATATATTGTTAGGTATTAATAATTCGTATTTATTATTAATAATAATTATTATTAATTATGATTAATTAATACGATATAATTCTGGGGTTTTTAATACTACATCGGTAATAATAATTATCTTTATTATCTTTATTTACGTCTTTTATAGAAAAATTATTTTTCTATGAAAGACGTACCTACCAACAAACAGTCGAAATTACCTTCATTTCCGTAGCACGAAACGCACCTCACAACAACAAACTCGACATCACTTAAGCCATATGATGTTCCAAAGTGCTTGTTAGTATGAAAATGGACCTGTATTTCAACAGTTTGATTCACGATCGTGTTGTGAGGCACAATCTTTGAGCCGTCATTGTGAACGAACCGCTGGTCGTACACAGCTGCGGATGGTCTTAAAAAATTCTACGGAACAAACTCTATCTAAATATGAAATAAATAACATACCGTTTGATGGGAATTTTTCGAGATATGGAATTTTCAAAATTTCAAAATTCGTTTTGAACCCCTTCCCCTTGACCTAGGGTTATGAAAAGTTTCGTGGATCATTGTGGGGCTGGTCCAAACCCAGAAACCAAATTTCGTAATTTTAACTCAACGCTAACTGGGCAAAGTGCCTCGGACGGCGGACGGCGTACGGCGGACGGACGGATTTTGGTTTATTATCTTCGATAATGAACCATTGGAATCGCCCAAAGAAAAAATTTTTTTAACCCCCCCTCAAAATTTGTTGGTTTACGTTTCAAGATACGTAGATTCAGAAAATCGAATAAAAAAAAATCCGTCCGTCCGCCGTACGCCGTACGCCGTACGCCGTACGCCGTACGCCGTCCCCCGTACGCCGTCCGCCGTCCGCCGTCCACGCCGTTTTGCCCAGTTAGCGTTGAGCTAAAATTACAAAATTTGGTTTCTGGGTTTGGACCAGCCCCACAATGATCCTCGAAACTTTTCATAACCCTAGGTCAAGGGGAAGGGGTTCAAAACGAAATTTAAAATTTCGACGATGTCTTATCTCCAAATATTTAACAGAACCGTCTAAATTTTAGTTCACCTTTGAATGACCTGAAAAATTACGAATCTTTTAAGACCAATTGGATTTTTGTGCGACCAGCCGTTCGTTCACAGTGACCGCGCAAAGTTGTAGGAAAAACACTAAACTTTCGCGTCGAAAACGGCCGTTATGTGACCCAACCTCCAGACGCCCAGAATAAAACTACGTTTTTCATCTTCCCGGTAAACTACAGTCTAGAAATTTTAACCGTGAGTCGGGGATAGACCACATTGCAATATTCACTCGGTTTCTCATCTGTAAAATTGTTTAAATAATACCTTTTTGTAATAATACAAATTAAATTTTGATGATGAGCTATGGACTTGAAATTTTAAAAATAGGTCAGAACTGGATCACAATGCAATATTCACTCGGTTTCTTGTCTGTAAAATTGTTTAAATAATACCTATTTGTTTAAACAAATTAAATGTTGACGATGAGCTAGATACTTAAAATTTTAAATATAGGTCAGAAATGGATGACATTTCAATATTCACTCGGTTTGTATGACATGGTATGAGTATGGTATGGTATATTATTGTATGTATGGTTTGGTATAATACAGTATGGTATGATAGGAAAGAAATTCGTATGGTATGGTATGAGTACGGTGAGAATATGGTATGGTGCCGATTTGCAATACAGTCTGGTATAGATAGAAGGGTGATCTGCACAAGGAAGATAATAAACCGTTGTGTCAAGAATTTGCAGAGTTTTTTTTAATCGATTTTCTGAATCTACGTATCTTGAAACGTAAACCAAAAAATTTTGAGGGGGGGTTAAAAAAATTTTTTCTTTGGGCGATTCCAATGGTTCATTATCGAAGATAATAAACCAAAACAGTTTGGAACTCCACGTATTCAGTAGGAGCACTGTCAAGGTTGTGTTCCTGTAGATGAACGTGCACGACTGGTAATGAATGGTACCTACCGCCGTCACATGAAACCTCACAAAGAAATTGCCGATTGTACGATAAAAATAAACTTTATCGTAAAGCTCAGGCTTCAAAGGACAGCATCATTTTTTACTGGTGATCCAGCTTTTTAAGAAGTAAAATTCAAGTTGAGTAAATTTTAGATTGTACTATTACGCGGTTGGATTCCTCAGCATGGAAATGCTTGTATCAAAGCATGTACCCACAAAGTGGTTGTCAAGAGATGCTTTCTGGCGGACCAAAGTGCCTGTCATTACGAAATGTTTGTTCTAAGTTGTTGCCTCAGTTTCCTTATTTATCATAACCACAGATCTAAAGGTTGTCTGTTGCCTTTACCGAGTTGCTAGGGGCAAAATGACAGTTTTAGACAAATCTGTTCTACTCTTCATTCTGCTGGTAGGTGATTGGGTAATTTTAACTCTAGCTCAAGTCCATAAGTGGGCTCGGTCGCTTTATTTCCTCGGCACCCAACATCAAGGCGCAACTGGAGCTACTCTCGCCAATTTTTTTTAAATATTTATTTACACCACTTAATAAAATAATTAATGATAATTCATAATCTACCTTTCAGTGATCTACACCAAAGGGTGATCTGCACGAAGAAGATAATAAACTGTTGTGTCAAGAATTTGCAGTTTTTTATTCGATTTTCTGAATTATTTAACTTGAAACGTAAACCCTCGAATTTTGAGGGCGGTTTAAAAAAGTTTTTTTCTTTCTTCGAAGATAATAAACCAAAAATGAGGGGAAAAAATAATTTTTCTATTGACAATTTTGACTTTGACCGAATTTTTACGATTTTCTAAACAATACCCACCTGAGTTGTTGCAATGAAGTACTTATCTACAAAATAAACACAAATAAAACATAACAAAAATTCATTCTCTGAACCTCGGGGCTTATGGCTTAAAGTAAAAGCGCTTCTCCCATACGTAGAAGTGCGTTAGTCCATTTATTTTTCTTCAATGGCCCTTTTGTCCTGCACCGAAGGCTACGAGCCAAAGTAACTCTTCTTCCAATAACAGTCAAGTAATTACAGTTTAGCAAACGGCGATACCCTGACTAGTTTCCATCTATGGAACCCACTCTGGCACTCACAGACAACCCCCTGAAAAGCTGGACACTAAACACTCAAAAACCCTGCCCGTACCAGTGAGGAAGGCCCGGTCAACCGTGCGAATTTGATGGAGGCTGTTGATGTTCGCCTTGAGGCCAAAACAGTAATCCCGGCTAGGAGGAATCTGGAGTTGACATCATCACCTCTGATTCACCAGGAGGCTGCACGATTTGCTTCGAGAACACTGGCTAGAGATCACGTTATTCGTTTGAGATCACGTTATTCGCTTGAAATCACGTTATTCGCTTGAGATCACGTTATTCGCTTGAAATCTCAATATCCTCTTATATGGCGTACTTCCTCCTCCCTCCTCCACCACAACTCTCCCCTTTCCCTCCCGCTCCACCCTCCTCCACCTCCCTCAACATTCCTCCCTCCCCCTCCTCCATCACTATCCACCCCGTCTCACCACCTCTCCCTCCTCACTCGACCTTCGGCAAGAAACCTAGTCAATATTGCACTGCCAACCATCCTTCACTTATATTTAAAATGTCAAGTCTATAGCTCATTGGCTGGTTGAAAAAAAGAGGCTCAGGACAGTGGAAGCAATAGGTGAAATAATTGTGGATAACATTCGCTCGACGATTCGCGATTCAACTGCTTACCCTCCTATAGATAATATTATGAGTGGGGCACACCTCATGATCCCCCAAACGTTGCTGCTACTTTTTCAGACCATCATTCTCAACAAGAAATTAGGCTCCACACTGGAGCAATGGAAAAAGAAATACATTGCGTTGGCTCATGCGATAGTGTTAGCGGCCCGCCCAAAATCGCTTCTGTCTTCGATTATGGTTACAATGGTTGGGGGTTTATGGGGAAGCCAAAATATAAAAAATTTATATTCTCGAAAACGGCTCAATGGATCGAAATTTTCTCACGTATTAAATGTTCCTGTGACCGGGGAAGGACATAGGGGGGTTTCTCTTCCGGATCCGATGCATAGGGGTGGGGGTTTATAGGGAAGCCAAAATATAAAAATCTTAAATTCTTCCTTCCCGTGAGACAGATGAATATTATTTTTGGTATTTAAGATTATAAGGGTTTGCAAAAGGACATATAAGAGGTCTAATCCGTAAAGCGACAGGTAAGAGTGGCAGATGGATCCATCCCGAGTTCTGCCCGTCCGGGACAGGTAACACAATATATGGTATACATGGTTCATCGTGCGGTGGATTCTCCACTTAAGTCCCCACTACAATACGCCCGTAATGTATATAAAAAGAAAATATATGAGTGGTTGATAAAAATAGGCATTACGGAGGTAGAAAATATTATTTTTAGTATGTATATATAGGAAATTGATGTTTATTAAGTTATTATTCATGAAGAGAAATGCAAATAATTAAGATTAATTAAGTTTGGCGCAACTCTTGTGAGGCGACACAGGCTTATGCCTATTGCCCACAATAATGTTAGGAGATTTGTTAATTTGTCATTATTTGTGTATAAAGAATATGTAACATAATAAATAAATAAAATAAATAAATAAACAGAGGTAGATGGACACACCCCGAGTTCTGCCCGTCAGCGACGGGATCGACAATTAGTATAATATATTATTGAAAAATGTTACTTATCTAGGAATGATACACTACCGTATTTCACCAAATGGAGAAATGTTCCAAGAAGTGTTACTTCTCTAAAGCAAATTTTTGACACAACGGTTTATTATCTTTTTTGAGAAGATCGCCCTAATCTAATTCACGAAACGATAGATGAAACTCTAGCTCAACATCCTAATTTAATTTTATTAAACAAATAGGTAGATGTTGTTTAAACAATTTTACTGACAGGAAATCGAGGGAATGTTGCATTGTCATCCAGTTCAGATTAATAGTTAACATTTCAAATCCCTAGCTCATCGGGAACTTGAAATCCAAGTAGTGTAAATTATTATTAATTACTAGCTGTCGGGCCCGTCGCGGACGGGCAAAACTCGGGTTGTGTCCATCTACCTCTGTTACCTGTCCCGGACGGGCAGACCTACCACTTTTACCTGTCGTTATACGGATTAGACCTCTTATAATATAATACATATTATGTCCCTTTACAAACCCTTATAATCTTAAATACCAAAAATAATATTCATCTGTCTCACGGGAAGGAATAAGTTAAGATTTTTATATTTCGGCTTCCCTATAAACCCCCACCCCTATGCATCGGATCCGTTATTGCGTGATTGAAGGACAGACAGACAAACAGTCAGACAAGACAACAAATTCAAAATCGGCATGGTTCCACTCAAGGTCACGCGAAACGAATAACTGTAGTGAAAATTTTCGAAAATACCCAAGGAACACGAAAATCGTCTCTAAATTTATTTATATAGATTGCGAACGTTCTTACTACTTTTGACAAATGTTATGTGTCTTGTAGAAATCCAGTACCTATTCAATATAATGCCGGCTCTTCTAGGGCTAATTCAACGTGGTGGAATACGAAATTCTTTCAGTTATGTTATTGAGCCATTTCAACTACAATAAATTGAAATAACAAATTTTACCTGTAACTCATGATACTCGTATTTTTGTAGAGTGTATAACTCAACTGCTTTGTCCTATCCGTTGACCATCTTATTCAACAAATCTCTCGCCTCTGGATGTTTCCCTTCTAAGTGGAAATCCTGTTTTGTAACACCTATTCATAAGGGTGGGGACAAAAGCCATGTGCGGCAGTATCGCCCTATTAGTATACGCTATCGACCACCCCTAAGCTACTTGAAAACTGGTTGTCGAACAGTTATCCATCGAGTTGTCATCCTTCATTGCACCCGAACAGCATGGTTTTTTGAAAGGGAGATCTACAGTCACCAACCTGCTTGTGTTTCAGGATTTCGTACTGGAGGGGTTCCAAGCGGGTTGCCAGACTGATGTTGTTTCGACTGATTTTGCTAAGGCATTTGACAAGTTATCTCATCGCCACCTTTTGGCTGTGCTGAAGTCATTGGGTGTATTTGGGTCTTTCTTGAGTTGGATATCTAGTTATCTCAGCGAGCGGGAGCTGATGGTTCGTGTAAAGCACACATTGTCGCCTCCCTTTACTGCGTCCTCTGGAATCCCCCAGGGAAGTCACATGGGGCCGCTTTTCTTTTTGCTTGTGATCAACAGTGTGGTAAAAAGTATACAACCAGGTGTGCAGTGCTTGCTGTTTGCTGACGATCTGAAGCTCTTCTACCATGTGATTTCTACGAATGACTGTGAGACCCTGCAGGGAGCCCTGCGTTGCTTGGAGGAGTGGTGCCCTGCGAACTTCCTCTTCTTGAACCTGTCCAAGTGCTCCGTTGTCACCTTCAACCGTACTGCTCAACCCCTATTGTACGCCTATACCTTGTGTGGTTCTGATCTCCAGAGGCTGGATGAGGTGGTTGATCTTGGTGTGCGCTGTGACGGGAGGCTCACTTTCTCGGGGCATAATGATGGCATTGCGGGACGAGCTCTGAGAGCCTTGGGGTTCCTCAAAAGGAATACCCGCGAATTCTGCAGCGTGAATGCCTTGGTTGTTCTTTACAAGGCTTTAGTTCTGCCCCTCCTGGAATATGCATCCCCGGTATGGACACCCTGCTATGCAGTGCACAAATACACGTTGGAGAGAGTGCAGAACAAATTTCTTCGATATGTGGCGTATAAGCTTGGCATTGCTTCAACCGATGTGAACTACGAATACCTACGTGGAGTTTGCCGTTTGCTGCCCCTTGAGAAGCGTCGTTGCATGGCTGACCTCACTTTGCTGTTTAAACTCTTAAACAATCTGGTCTCCTGCCCTGTTCTTCTATCCAGAATTAATTTCCGGGTTCCACGGTTGTCTGCACGTTCTCCGCCGCTGTTTGGTGTTCCTTTCTCGCCAACAAATTACCAGCTCAACCGCCCCCTTCGTCGTATCCCAAGAACTGCAAATCTCTTGTTGAATTTGAATCCAGATTTTGACTTTTTTAATGACTCCCTCTCGAAGTTGAAGACTGTAGTCTGCAATACCCCTAGTGCCGTCCTATAGTAATTTACCCATGTTTCTTATCCGTGGTGCCTAAATTGTAAAGTTTTTATAATTTCTTCCTTTTCCATAATCATATTTCAGTTTTGTATAATCTGTCTGTATCACTGACCATTAATGTAATTGGGCTTGCCCGTAATAATGAAATAAATAAAGTAATAAATAAACTACCGGCGGGTCCAAGGTTGTAAATCATAACTCGGCAAAGTACCCCGATATTCATTAAAATTAAATTTATTTTAATAAATTGGTAATGTGTTACATTTCGGAGTGTTACATTATAGTGATAAAATACGTTATATTTTATGCAATAGCACACAGTGTTTAGTAGGCATTTTCGCAGTGCAGAACTGTATTGCTGATTTAGTATTTCTACCACGTAAACTATCCACCAGTTTCTACG
>OY986055.1:32605894-32674149 GCA_963920205.1 Stenodema calcarata | reverse complement strand
AGTTTCTACGAGTAGGTACAATGATTCTCTCGGAACCGTGTAATTCATCTCGGAAACTCCGACAGAAAACATTTCCTTTGAGCCATGACACGAAATGCCATTTGGATGGGTTCAAAACAATGCTTTGAAATTGATCAAAACATTCTAACTCATAAAAATGTCTAACCAATCGTCGGAAAGCTCTCAATTAGTCGATATGAGAGCTCACAATACCATCCAATTTAATATTAATTATTTCATATGACAGTTTCATCACTACCTAATAGCGTGTGCAGAGAGCGATAATATATTATAAGACAACCTCACCAAATAGACCGTTACCATAGATACATCGATGATCTGATGGTTTTCTTCCTTGATGGAAGACCATACCTACTGGTGGTTGATGGGAGGGGGCGCTATTTTGACATTTTATGTCTTTACTCTGGCACATAACTCGAAAAACGTTACACAAAAGCGTCACACGAAATCGTCACGAAAATTTCTGATGATTTTCGCTTACAACCGATTCGGTGCTACGGAACTTTATCTTCGCCAGTTATCATCGTACAAAAATCGTTCACCACTCGTTGGATAGCTCTCGATTTACCTAACCATATTACGTTAACCACTGCGGAGTGCGTGGCCGACAAGCTGCGGTATGAGCGTGATTGTTTAAATAATTGTTTACACACAGGTGATCATTCTCAATAATTTATATTGTCTATACGAATGCAAGCTTCATAATTTATGATGAACCCTACAATTAAGTATAACAACTACACTACTGGGGTAGGTGATATAGCATTGTTCGAAGGTTCTTGAATCACTTCTTTAAAGACATAAAATGTCCCAATGTGTTGCAGACTCGTATGCAAGCATTTAATTCTCGACTGTATCAACAACAGGATGGAGTTGACATTCTTTTAACATTTTCATGTCTTTGCTTTGGCACATAAACTGAAACGGGAAAAATTTGTTTCCTTGATTCACCCTTTCCCTCAGATCACGTCATAAAACAAGCGGGCCACTACGTCAGAGCCTGTGACGCACGAGCGTATGACGTCATACGCCTGGCAGGAGGCCTACTAGTACGTTAAAGTCTATGCCGTAAGAGGCTATGACGTCAGACGTCTGGCAGGAGGCCAACTAGTACGTCAGAGCCTATGACGCACGAGCGTATGACGTCAGACGGCTGGCAGGAGGCCAACTAGTACGTCAGAGCCTATGCCGTAAGAGCCTATGACGTCAGACGGCTGGCCGGAGGCCAACTAGTACGTCAGAACCTATGACACACGAGCGTATGACGTCAGACGGCAGGAGGCCAACTAGTACGTCACAGCCTATGCCGTAAGAGCCTTTTTTACGGGTTCCGACCAACCCCAAAATGATCCTCGAAAATTTTCATAACCCTAGGTCAAAGGGAAGGGGTTCAAAACGAATTTTGAAATTTGGAAAATTTCAAAACTCGAAAAATTCAGATGGAACGGTGTATTTTTCATTTCATATTTAGATAGATTAGAATTTTGTAAGACCATCCACAGCTTATGTACGACCAGCCGTTCGTTCGCAATGACGGCTCAAAGTTGGAGCATATCGAAAACCGCTTCTTCTTGTTACAACATTTTATAGCTTTGAGATAATTGAACCGCTCGTAGTTGTGTTGCTGACTTCATTGTTTACCCTCATTTTGGTTTATTATCTTCGATAATGAACCATTGGAATCGCCCAAAGAAAAAAAAAATTTTAACCGCCCCTCAAAATTTGTTGGTTTACGTTTCAAGATACGTAGATTCAGAAAATCGAATAAAAAACTCTGCAAATTCTTGACACAACGGTTCATTATCTTCTTTGTACAGATCACCCTTCTGTCTAGATCACTAGGTCTAAATGTCTAGATCCTAAATGTTAGATTAATTATTATTATCATTTATCACTAATTATTAACAATATTATCAAGTACCTAGTGAAAATTATTATAATTTATTGTCAGGTATTAATAATTCGTATTTATTAATAATAATAATTATTATTAATTATGATTAATTAATACGATATAATTCTGGGGTTTTTAATACTACGTCGGTAATAATTTTTCTATAAAAGAAGTACCTACCAACAAACATTCGAAATTACCTTCATTTCCGTAGCACGAAACGCACCTCAGAACAACAAACTCGACATCACTTAAGCCATATGATGTTCCAAAGAGCTTGTTAGTATGAAAATGGACCTGTATTTCAACAGTTTGATTCACGATCGCGTTGTGAGGCACAATCTTTGAGCCGTCATTGTGAACGAACGGCTGGTCGTACAAAGCTGCGGATGGTCTTAAAAAATTCTACGGAACAAACTCTATCTAAATATGAAATAAAAAACATACCGTTCTATATGAATTTTTCGAGATATGAGATTTTCAAATTTTCAAAATTCGTTTTGAACCCCTTCCCCTTGACCTAGGGTTATGAAAAGTTTCGAGGACCATTGTGGGGTTGGTCGAAACCCATAAAAAAAAATTTCGTAATTTTAACTCAACGCTAACTGGGCAAAGTGGCGCGGACGGCGTACGGCGGACGGCGTACGGCGGACGGACGGATTTTGGTTTATTATCTTCGATAATGAACCATTGGAATCGCCCAAAGAAAAAATTTTTTTAACCCCCCCTCAAAATTTGTTGGTTTACGTTTCAAGATACGTAGATTCAGAAAATCGAATAAAAAAAAATCCGTCCGTCCGCCGTACGCCGTACGCCGTCCGCGCCACTTTGCCCAGTTAGCGTTGAGTTAAAATTACGAAATTTTTTTTATGGGTTTCGACCAACCCCACAATGGTCCTCGAAACTTTTCAGAACCCTAGGTCAAGGGGAAGGGGTTCAAAACAAATTTTGAAAATTTAAAAATCTCATATCTCGAAAAATTCATATAGAACGGTATGTTTTTTATTTCATATTTCGATAGAGTTTGTTCCGTAGAATTTTTTAAGACCATCCGCAGCTGTATAGGACCAGCCGTTCGTTCACAATGACGGCTCAAAGATTGTGCCTCACAACACGATCGTGACTCAAATTGTTGAAATACAGGTCCATTTTCATACTAACAAGCTCTTTGGAACATCATATGGCTTAAGTGATGTCGAGTTTTTTGTTCTGAGGTGCGTTTCGTGCTACGGAAATGAAGGTAATTTCGAATGTTTGTTGGTAGGTACTTCTTTTATAGAAAAATTATTACCGACGTAGTATTAAAAACCTCAGAATTATATCGTATTAATTAATCATAATTAATAATAATAATAATTAATAATAAATACAAATGATTAATACCTAACAATAAATGATAATAATTTTCACAAGGTACTTCATAAAATTATTAATAATTAGTGGTAATTCATCATAATAATTAATCTAACATTTAGGATCAAGACATTTAGACCCAATGATCTAAACAGAAGGGTGATCTGTACAAAGAAGATAATGAACCGTTGTGTCAAGAATTTGCAGAGTTTTTTTTTATTCGATTTTCTGAATCTACGTATCTTGAAACGTAAACCAACAAATTTTGAGGGGGGGTTAAAATTTTTTTTCTTTGGGCGATTCCAATGGTTCATTATCGAAGATAATAAACCAAAAACTCTGCAAATTCTTGACACAACGGTTCATTATCTTCTTTGTACAGATCACCCTTCTGTCTAGATCACTAGGTCTAAATGTCTAGATCCTAAATGTTAGATTAATTATTATTATCAATTATCACTAATTATTAAAAATTTTATCAAGTATCTAGTGAAAATTATTATAATTTATTGTTAGGTATTAATAATTTGTATTTATTATTAATAATAATTATTATTAATTATGATTAATTAATACGATATAATTCTGGGGTTTTTAGTACTACGTCGGTAATAATTTTTCTATAAAAGAAGTACCTACCAACAAACATTCGAAATTACCTTCATTTCCGTAGCACGAAACGCACCTCAGAACAACAAACTCGACATCACTTAAGCCATATGATGTTCCAAAGAGCTTGTTAGTATGAAAATGGACCTGTATTTCAACAGTTTGATTCACGATCCTGTAGTGAGGCACAATCTTTGAGCCGTCATTGTGAACGAACGGCTGGTCGTACAAAGCTGCGGATGGTCTTAAAAAATTCTACGGAACAAACTCTATCTAAATATGAAATAAAAAACATACCGTTCTATATGAATTTTTCGAGATATGAAATTTTCAAAATTTCAAAATTCGTTTTGAACCCCTTCCCCTTGACCTAGGGTTATGAAAAGTTTCGAGGACCATTGTGGGGTTGGTCGAAACCCATAAAAAAAATTTCGTAATTTTAACTCAACGCTAACTGGGCAAAGTGGCGCGGACGGCGGACGGCGTACGGCGTACGGCGTACGGCGGACGGACGGATTTTTTTTTATTCGATTTTCGGAATCTACGTATCTTGAAACGTAAACCAACAAATTTTGAGGGGGGGGTTAAAAAAATTTTTTCTTTGGGCGATTCCAATGGTTCATTATCGAAGATAATAAACCAAAATCCGTCCGTCCGCCGTACGCCGTCCGCGCCACTTTGCCCAGTTAGCGTTGAGTTAAAATTACGAAATTTTTTTTATGGGTTCCGACCAACCCCACAATGGTCCTCGAAACTTTTCATAACCCTAGGTCAAGGGGAAGGGGTTCAAAACGAATTTTGAAATTTTGAAAATCTCATATCTCGAAAAATTCATATAGAACGGTATGTTTTTTATTTCATATTTAGATAGAGTTTGTTCCGTAGAATTTTTTAAGACCATCCGCAGCTTTGTACGACCAGCCGTTCGTTCACAATGAGGGCTCAAAGATTGTGCCTCACAACACGATCGTGTATCAAACTGTTGAAATACAGGGTCCATTTTCATACTAACAAGCTCTTTGGAACATCATACGGCTTAAGTGATGTCGAGGTTGTTGTTCTGAGGTGCGTTTCGTGCTACGGAAATGAAGGTAATTTCGAATGTTTGTTGGTAGGTACTTCTTTTATAGAAAAATTATTACCGACGTAGTATTAAAAACCCCAGAATTATATCGTATTAATTAATCATAATTAATAATAATTATTATTAATAATAAATACGAATTATTAATACCTAACAATAAATTATAATAATTTTCACTAGGTACTTGATAAAATTGTTAATAATTAGTGATAATTTATAATAATAATTAATCTAACATTTAGGATCTAGACATTTAGACCTAGTGATCTAGACAGAAGGGTGATCTGTACAAAGAAGATAATGAACCGTTGTGTCAAGAATTTGCAGAGTTTTTTCATCATGTACAGCTCATATGCCACTGAAGGTACGTGCGTCTGGTTAACATGAAACTATTCTATTGGAAATCTGACGATTCCAACGAGCGGTGAACGATTACCGTGGGATGCACACAAACGGAGTTATGTGTGTACACGCAGGTACAACCTACGTGAGAATCAATCCGTGCTAATCGGAACACAACATCACTGGGAGGCCAGAGCAAAGACAATAATAATTATTTAGCAAAGACAATAACAATTATTGTCTTGTAAATTATTGCATGTAAACAAGTATTAACAAAAGTACGAAAATAAGTACGGACAACAGCACTAATGTTGTAGGTAAACGCTCGATGTAAGAAACGATGATGTAAACAAAGACAGTGTAATCATGATTAAGGACGCTAATCAGCCGAATTTGGCCAAAACAGGGTTTTTGAAATTATATAACTCTGCCCCTTTCAACCTAGCGACTTGAAACATTCAGGACCACACCAAGAAGACCCACACCAAATTTCAAGTTGATCGGTCAAATAGGTGCCGAGATACGGGTACCTAGAAAACACGTTTCGTGACGTCTGTAAACATACCTACAACGTCCGACGTCCGGTAAACATCGGTACCGTTCGTTCCTCTCAACTTGTTTGCTTGGCGGGGCGGAACGCAACCTTTCGAATAGATACGCAAATAGAAAGGTGTTTGTTAGTGGCGAATGGAATGAAGCGCCATGTATTCGTTTCCTTAACTCATTTATTGTGAACTGTTATGGTTACCTACGATTGCCTCATATTATTTCAATTAATGTTTGACATTTGTGATAATCAGGTAATTCAAATTTACAAACTAACTTTGAACAATACCTAATAACCTTAAAGCGGTCACAAGTTCTATGAATTTAATATCATCGCTTATTGACGGATACATTTGCGGAGCAATTGGTTGTTGGACTAACTGGTAGGGTGAGGCTTATAATATAATACCAGTATGTTATACTGGTATAACTACCTACCTACGTTCCTTTTTTCAACACGAACAATTGGGGGGTTTTCAGCCCAAAGAACACTGAAATTTCGATGGTCGAGGAGATTTCGGTTGGGCTTGATCTTCAGGCGTACCGGAAAATAGTGGAACACAAAATTTGATCCGATATCCAAGTTGGTGTAAGAAGTTCACATTAATCACACAATATTCCAGGTTTAATGAATTAAAACGGCGTTATTCATTGTCTGATATCCTTGACTGTGGTTGATTTAGATAGACATGAAAATTATACCTTTTGAGTTTTGGTTTATTATCTTCGATAATGAACCATTGGAATCGCCCAAAGAAAAAAACAACGGTTCATTATCTTCTTTGTACAGATCACCCTTCTGTCTAGATCACTAGGTCTAAATGTCTAGATCCTAAATGTTAGATTAATTATTATTATCAATTATCACTAATTATTAACAATTTTATCAAGTACCTAGTGAAAATTATTATAATTTATTGTTAGGTATTAATCATTCGTATTTATTATTAATAATAATTATTATTAATTATGATTAATTAATACGATATAATTCTGGGGTTTTTAATACTACGTCGGTAATAATTTTTCTATAAAAGAAGTACCTACCAACAAACATTCGAAATTACCTTCATTTCCGTAGGTAGCACGAAACGCACCTCAGAACAACAAACTCGACATCACTTAAACCATATGATGTTTCAAAGAGCTTGTTAGAATGAAAATGGACCTGTATTTCATCAGTTTGATTCACGATCGTGATGTGAGGCACAATCTTTGAGCCGTCATTGTGAACGAACGGCTGGTCGTACAAAGCTGCGGATGGTCTTAAAAAATTCTACGGAACAAACTCTATCTAAATATGAAATAAAAAACATAGCGTTCTATATGAATTTTTCGAGATATGAAATTTTCAAAATTTCAAAATTCGTTTTGAACCCCTTCCCCTTGACCTAGGGTTATGAAAAGTTTCGAGGACCATTGTGGGGTTGGTCGAAACTCATAAAAAAAATTTCGTAATTTTAACTCAACGCTAACTGGGCAAAGTGGCGCGGACGGCGTACGGCGGACGGCGGACGGCGGACCGGCGGACGGCGTACGGCGTACGGCGTCCGCCGTCCGCGCCACTTTGCCCAGTTAGCGTTGAGCTAAAATTACGAAATTTGGTTTCTGGGTTTGGACCAGCCCCACAATGGTCCTCGAAACTTTTCATAACCCTAGGTCAAGGGGAAGGGGTTCAAAACGAATTTTGAAATTTTGAAAATTCCATATCTCGAAAAATTCATATAGAACGGTATGTTTTTTATTTCATATTTAGATAGAGTTTGTTCCGTAGAATTTTTTAAGACCATCCGCAGCTTTGTACGACCAGCCGTTCGTTCACAATGAGGGCTCAAAGATTGTGCCTCACAACACGATCGTGTATCAAACTGTTGAAATACAGGTCCATTTTCATACTAACAACCTCTTTGGAACATCATATGGCTTAAGTGATGTCGAGTTTGTTGTTCTGAGGTGCGTTTCGTGCTACGGAAATGAAGGTAATTTCGAATGTTTGTTGGTAGGTACTTCTTTTATAGAAAAATTATTACCGACGTAGTATTAAAAACCCCAGAATTATATCGTATTAATTAATCATAATTAATAATAATTATTATTAATAATAAATACGAATTATTAATACCTAACAATAAATTATAATAATTTTCACTAGGTACTTGATAAAATTGTTAATAATTAGTGATAATTGATAATTAGGTATAATTAATCTAACATTTAGGATCTAGACATTTAGACCTAGTGATCTAGACAGAAGGGTGATCTGTACAAAGAAGATAATGAACCGTTGTGTCAAGAATTTGCAGAGTTTTTCCATAGTGATGATTTGTTCACAGTACTCGTTTGACCTCGTTCGATTCAAATTCTCCCTAACTGTAGATTTTGTTCGATACTCTTTTCTGAGTACCTACCCACGAATTTTGGTCTTATGAAAACTCGCCACGCTTTGAATCCTTTGGAACTATTTAACATTTGAAGCAAAACAGTTCACGCGATCGTATTCAATGAGGCCTTCGTGCACCTTGGCGTAGATTTCGCACGCAGTGATCCTGAATGCAGCGTCGACATCCAAATTTTCCTTAGCAGAAACTTCGATAAAGGTGAAGCCGCGATCCCTCGCGAACTGGGCGCCGTCCTCTTGGGCCACCTGTCGCGCTCCTTCCAAATCCTTTTTGGTCCCGATGACTGCTAAAATTGTGTCCGGCCGACCGTGTTTCTGGAAATCTTCCAGCCAGAAAGGCAATCTTTCGAACGACTTCCGGTCGTCAATCGAGTATATGAGGAAAATCCCGACGGAAAAGTAGTAGTACGAATGTATCATACAAGGAAAACTGGGGTCGACATCGTGGGCTATTATCCGAACTACATGGTCACCTCCGATCACGCAATTTCGTTGTTCTATCCCTCTTGATCCAGGTAGAATCTACCGAATCTTGATCTTGATCCATAATCGGAGAATCTACCGGCGAATCTTCTCATAAGGCTTGATTTCCCCACTCTGGTGCTGCCGACTAGCAGTATGGTGTAACTATGCTCTACATCTCGTCCCAGACGCTTCTTACTAGTCGGGGTCGATATTGTAGTCATAATGTCTACCTCGAATTGAACTAAAGGCCACCTGCACTCCCCGTCACACTCGCAAGACTTTTTCATACTGTCTCGATAAGTGAATTTGTTTACATCCCCGATAACAACTTTCGAATGATTAAGATAAGCAAGGCGTGACAAACTTCTTCCATGACTGATAAGACAACAAACGCCGACCCATAAGTCTCTGGGTAATTTTAAATGAAAGAAGTTGATTTTTTGTTGTTATCGTTCCGTTTTTGTCCGATTGATCGGACAATTATCATGTAAGTTTATAACTAGTCTGTAAGTCACCATTTCTATTTAACCCTTTATTCAATTCATAAATAACTCTCCCATATTTTTGTTTGTAGGATACATGATTAGGATCGTGTTCCACGATCGAAACGTCGTAATAAACCCGAATGATAACAACGACTGGTGTTGGTCATCCTTACCCGCAATCTACTGTTTCCTAGTCAAAACAACCTCCACTATAAATTTATATAGATTTAATAAATTATGAATCACTTTTGAGTTCCGTTTGGATTACATACCGTTACGACCACACCGAAAGCGCAAAAAAACTTTTGGGTACCCTGAGTTGGGTACACCACGCCAGAGAATTTTGTACAAATTTTGTAAATGAACTAAAACGAATTGCCCAAAAAAGCATATTGGCGCTTATGGCGTAATGGTGACTAGTGACGTGAGATACCAATCGATATGAGTATCTACTAGTTTCCTTTAATACCTACTGAAATCGTTTGGTATCGAATTTTGTCATTAGACCTGACTACTGGTTTCGAGTACTTTTCGTGGAAAAGTAACAAGAAATACTCAAATTTTCATTTAGTCTTTAGTCGAGTGTGAATTGTATTAACAGTTTCTGGCGACCAACTGTGTAGTTGGCGAGTGATATAATAGTAATAGTCAAGTAATTTGTTAGTGTTTTGGACCATTATCAAAAATGTTATACAAGCAGAATGAGAGCTTCTTGTTGTCCTCACCTACGGACGCAATGAGTGGAAAAATTCACTTGCTACGTTCTTGTTTGTTAACCATTTATGAATATTCCAAGAATTAGTTCTCAAATGAGTAAGTATAATTTCATTCGATACTTGAGTAGTATCTCCTACTGCTGTATAGAATATTTTCAGGTATCGCACGTCAGTAGTGCTAACGATATGAGTCCATTCGCATTATGTGATTCTCATTCATCAACAAGAAAGCCTATTTCGAGCAAGCGCCGTAGTTTTCGTGAAAACGAAAAACCCAACTCTCAAGGTTTTATGAGAAGTGGGTACACGTATTTTAGAACTAAATTAAAACCGCTTTGCGCTACCCAATAACGTCAATCGTATATCTTAATGAAACTATCAAAACCCAAGTTTTACTGCCGTAAATAGCTTTTGAGACCGTTTTAATGTTAGTGAGCGGTCGGCAGGGTTATGTGAGAGGCGTAAGAACGGCTTCCCTGACCTCGTTGTAACATCGCTCTGGTCGTATTAGGTGTCACTTGTCAGGTGGGCAGTCCCATACTTGAAGAGTCACGTTCTTCATGAGACGAACGGGATTGTCTTTGGCAAAAGGAATCGTCAGGTTTCGAATTCAATGCTCAAAACCGGCAGCTGACTCTTCTTTTTGAAATATCCCCGAGCTCAGCTGAGTTTGGGAAATAGTCGGTCGTTTGGTGAAAACAAAGATAATTTTGTGCTCCACATTTTTCCGATAGAGAAATTCTTTCTCTCATTTCTTAGACAATTTTGCGCTGTTTCCCGACCAACTCAAGTACCTGAATCTGTTAATTTTTAAAGAAGTTTTAGAAAATTTCAAGTGTTTTCGACTTATATTTATGGAATGTGGTAAATAGTACAGTAGGCACCGCATTGCATTGTTAACCGTAAACATTTCAGAAATCAGACCAGACATTCGGTTGAGGGAGAGGTTTGAATGTACAACTGTAACGCCACCTACTGGTCCAATTTTGAAATTCTAATGGTCGCAGTTATTATGTCATGTTATGTCATGATGGGCTACTCTCGACATACTCCTCTGATACTTGAACAATTGTCGCCATTATCAACTTTTTCATAGCTCAACATTTATAGCTATAACAATAACGAAGGTTATTGTTATTTATAGCTATAACAACATTTATAGCTATAACAATAACCAATAACATTTATAGCTCAACAATAACAAAGGAAGAAGCGTGGCCACATCACATTACTACGAGTATGTTAGTAAACGGCTTGTTGGGGATCTTGAGAGTTCAGTAACTTTGGTGTGCAGCCCTAACAAAGAAATTCCAGTAAATTTGGTGTGTAGCTCTTACAAAGCAATTCCAGGAAATTTGCTGTGCACCTCTAACAAAGCAATTCCGCCAAATTTGGTGTGCAGGTCTAACAAAGCAATTTCAGTATATTCGGTGTGCACCTCTAACAAAGCAATTTCAGTACATTCGGTGTGCACCTCTAACAAAGCAATTTCAGTACATTTGGTGTGCAGGTCTAACAAAGCAATTTCAGTACATTTGGTGTGCACCTCTAACAAAGCAATTTCAGTACATTCGGTTTGCACCTCTAACAAAGCAATTTCAGTACATTTGGTGTGCACCTCTAACAAAGCAATTTCAGTACATTCGGTGTGCACCTCTAACAAAGCAATTTCAGTACATTTGGTGTGCACCTCTAACAAAGCAATTTCAGTACATTCGGTGTGCACCTCTAACAAAGCAATTCCGCCAAATTTGGTGTGCAGGTCTAACAAAGCAATTTCAGTACATTCGGTGTGCACCTCTAACAAAGCAATTTCAGTACATTCGGTTTGCACCTCTAACAAAGCAATTTCAGTACATTCGGTGTGCACCTCTAACAAAGCAATTTCAGTACATTTGGTGTGCACCTCTAACAAAGCAATTTCAGTACATTCGGTGTGCACCTCTAACAAAGCAATTTCAGTACATTTGGTGTGCACCTCTAACAAAGCAATTTCAGTACATTTGGTGTGCATCTCTAACAAAGCAATTTCAGTACATTCGGTGTGCACCTCTAACAAAACAATTTCGCCAAATTTGGTGTGCAGGTCTAACAAAGCAATACCAGTAAATTCGTTGTGCACCTCCAACAAAGCAATTTCAGTACATTCGGTATGCGGCTCTAATAAAGCAATTTCAGTCCTTTTGTTATGCAGAAATTTGGTGTGCACCTCTAACAAAGCAATTCCAGTAAATTTGGAGTAGAGCTCTAACAAATCAATTCCAGTGAATTTGGTGTACAGCTCTTACAAAGCAATTTCAGTTACTACACCTCTTAATTTCAACAAATCGACAATACATGGCTTGATACTAGGGAAATTTCGATATTTTCGAAATTTCCACTCTACGACTGCTTTTTTCGGAGATATGACGTTTTTTGTGTGGTAATTTCTGTAAAAACACATAATACGACCGTAACGATAATATAGAGTCATATTATGACTCTCAGAAAACCAATGAATAGACATTCTCGATCTGGGCGTAAACGTTATCTCACAGAAATAATGGACCGTTGTATAATAATTGGTAGCGATTCCTCATCGTTCTTTTGTCAGTTATCTTGCAATATGATTTATTCACAATATCCTCCCAATCTAAACATGGTCGCTGCAGTGTTATCAAGTCGCATCTCATTGAACGAATTCTGATATCAGGCAATAAATTACGAGCTAACTCGAAGGAGAAACTCCTTTCATTGGTAGAGAATCTCGTTCACATTTATAGAATCCGCATGATATCGGCTGTGATACGAAATTGAATTTCTCATTTCAATTCCTCCCTGTACAAATTTACGAGTGGGAAGTTCCGGTTGCGCACCCCAGTTGGTTTTATTCACTTCAAAGTAAGAAGCGCCAAAATTGTTTATGAGATTAAATATTTCATGTCACACCGAATTCATAGGTTTATTTCGTGTGAAATGAGATAACGAATGCGGAAAAAAGTTCGGTGGACCCCCGCTGCGTGATGCGGTAAGAACATCCTCAATCTAAGGAAGCGTTGGGGTTAATCAATCAATCAATGTTTTATTGACATAATATTGTTTATTAATGTTTATTAATGTTTATTAAGCGTTGGGGTTAATGTTTATTAAGTAATGGTACTACTAAGTTATGGTAATACTGGATTTATGCCCATTTTATATCATTAAAATCTCGTTCAATTACAGTTTTTACGAAAACCTTCAACATTGTGATAACTAAAAGTAAGTCGTGTCTACCTCAAGGTTCAGGCCTGAGGCTCTACCCACCTCCGTTCGACTAAACTCGACTTCTACTGTTGTATCCGTTTCCAACGCGAACAGCATCCTCCGAGTTGCGTGGCGGGCTAATGGAGCTGACATTAGAACTCGCCAGGACCTCAGCTACGTGAGGCAATGCCGAAGCTGCTGTAAATGGGATTGACTAATTTCTGGTATGCGTTTCCACAAATGCAGGTGGCTTACTGTTCGTTGGTACGAGGGGAAAAAAGAAAAAGAAGCCACGGTGTGGACGCCAACTATTTTTTTCAAATTTCTAAACGCCTTTTGTCTTACTGAGGCTTTCAAACTTGTTGAGGGTCATAAGGATATCGACAGGAGTGAATCAGAGTTATCTAGGCACAGATAAATCTGATTCACTCCTGTCGATAATGTAATAATGTAATCATTGCATTCAGCAATATTGGTACTGAGGCACTATCTTGGCAAAACAATTATTCAGTGACTTGAACCTGGTTGGCACAGCCAATTGACTAGGTATGTCAACTTCATTATTGTTACATTTTGCATTGAATTGAAGAAATCCCCAAATCTACAGCAATGGTAGACACATTTATGTTTCGAAGTTGAATTATTATTCAAATTAACTACGGTTAAATCTTCACAAAATAAAAACCACAGCATATTGCTGGAATGAAGTATATTCAATCCGTAACAAAATCAATATGCCAGCCGATCTGGCTATGTAAGCATAATACGAATACTTGGCTGCAAATTTGGTTAGTGCGTTTCAATATTGAATGGTGGAAGTCGAGGTGGAAGTAAAAATTGGTCGTTTTCATTAAACAATAAATCCAAGACAACGAAAAAAATTTGATTCCGGCCCGGATCGAACTGGCGACCTTCAGCTTTTAAAGGTATGTGATGACCACTAATGACGTAACCTATGATTTCTGTAGCTGTCCCTTGTTTATAGCGTTTTTATAAATCCTATCCAATTCACGACTTGTACCGGTGGGTAGCGATCAATAGTGACAAAGAAGTGGATATCATAACTGGAAACTGATCTGTAGTTTTGTAATATCGACAACCTACTATATTGCTGCTAGTAGGTATAGTCCTACATAGAGTTTTTTCAGTATAAAATGAATACAAGCTAAACGCCGTAAGAAAGGGAAGCTCGAGGAAATCAGAGATTGAAGGCGTTACCCGCAATACGAACCAGAAATATCGGGTCGGACGGGCAAGATACCTACTCGCCCGTATCTTTTTACGACTAGTTAATACTCGTAGTTGAAGTAGATCAGCAAGAGTTCAACCTCCGCCAGCCCGTTCACCATCACGTGCAGACGTTCATTCCTCCATTTTCTCCGTTTAACTGGAAGCTCTTGAACCGTCTCGGACGGTCGAAACAAGACGGGCCAGTTGAGCAAGCGAAACGGTAGCCACCATAAAATGTTCCCACATCTGAACATCTCATCGTGTTCCAGTCCGAGTCGCCTCTCACGAACGAAACCAGCTTGTCAAATTCGGCTGACCCACGACCTCCTCCGTGTCTGTTACGTAAGGTTCGGTTCGGACGGCCCTAGTCTAGTTAGTGAGGGGGCAAGACGATAAATTCAAATCAAAGCATTCGGGTAGTTTATGTCACCGTTGCTGTCATTTTCAGTGGAACTGACTCCCGAGATCTCATTGAAATACGTTTCTTGTCTTCGCGCCACTGTGAATCGCAAACTTCTGCGCCACTGATTTCGTTGACATAAGCGAAAAACAAAGGAGTAGGTACGTGTCTGCGTTTGTTTGATAACAGGTTGCCGACAGAACTAGCCTCACTTTCCATCTAAAAATTGCCCAATCAATTTGAGAATAGGTTATAATCATGTGGTGGTTATGAATATGTACGGTTGGTTCCGGTTGGTGAATCACGCTAAAACGGCTGTACAATTCTTATAGACCATCTATTGATAGTATGATCAGTCTATTTGTTGAATACTGTAGAGTCATACATTCGTTGAAATCATTAATGTTAATCATGAAATTTAAGCTACTTCCAAAGGCTCTATAGCGTAATACTTTCCAAGTTACAGCAAGATTTCAATGAAATTCATATTTATTTATTTATTTATCTATTATTAGCACGGGCAAGCCCAATAAACATTTACATAATATATTATGTTATATATTTATGTTATATATGTTATATATTTATGTTATATATTTATATATTTATGATGTTGAGGGATGTCGAGGGTCGGTCAAATGAAAATTGATTTATGTGCCAACGTTTCGAAGAATATATTTCTTCATCTTCAGGGCCTAAAAGCAGTTTCATAATATTGATTACAATTCTATCGTGAGAAAGTTGTTGTAGTTATTTAATTACCATTAGTTATAGTTGTTGTAGTTATTTAGTTATATTTAGTTACAGTAATAATTTAGTTGTAGGTAGTTTTTATAAACAATTTGGTTAAACAAATGACGTTAAAACAGATAGCTAAACAGATAAATTGAAATGGTGTGTGGGATGTACAATAATTTGTGACTTACAGTTTCAAAAAAATGGAGTTAGACTCCAGCAGGGAAGTTCTTTCCTCCAGGGCACAGGAGTTACAACTTAACAACTTAGCTTAAAGTTACCTATATATATACGGATGAAAGAGTATATCCAAGAGTGGGGTAACAAAAGCCAGGACATCGTGGGGCCAAGAAACGTGTGAAAATGGAACAAACAAAGTCGTAAAAAGCAGGTACTTTAAAAAGGTCGGTGTTATTCCAACTAACTTCATAAAATGGTACACATGCGAAAAGTAGAAAAACATTTGTGAATTTTCTAGTGAGACATGTTTGTGAAGTGCCGATTTCCAATTGTTTAAAATGGTACCCGATGCCGTGCAATAGTGTTGTTGGATGAAACTGAAGAGACTGGGGATTTGAGATTGATCCGTGGTTGCTACCTCTGCCATAATGAGTGTGTGTGTGGTTTTGTTGACCGTCAGTAACAATGATGTTGAGGGATGTCGAGGGTCGGTCAAATGAAAATTGATTTATGTGCCAACGTTTCGAAGAATATATTTCTTCATCTTCAGGGCCTAAAAGCAGTTTCATAATATTGATTACAATTCTATCGTGAGAAAGTTGTTGAAGTTATTTAATTACCATTAGTTATAGTTGTTGTAGTTATTTAGTTATATTTAGTTACAATAATAATTTAGTTGTAGGTAATTTTTATAAACAATTTGGTTAAACAAATGACATTTTCACACGTTTCTTGGCCCCACGATGTCCTGGCTTTTGTTACCCCACTCTTGGATATACTCTTTCATCCGTATATATATAGGTAACTTTAAGCTAAGTTGTTAAGTTGTAACTCCTGTGCCCTGGAGGAAAGAACTTCCCTGTTGGAGTCTAACTCCATTTTTTGAAACTGTAAGTCACAAATTATTGTACATCCCACACACCATTTCAATTTATCTGTTTAGCTATCTGTTTTAACGTCATTCGTTTAACCAAATTGTTTATAAAAACTACCTACAACTAAATTATTACTGTAACTAAATATAACTAAATAACTACAACAACTATAACTAATGGTAATTAAATAACTACAACAACTTTCTCACGATAGAATTGTAATCAATATTATGAAACTGCTTTTAGGCCCTGAAGATGAAGAAATATATTCTTCGAAACGTTGGCACATAAATCAATTTTCATTTGACCGACCCTCGACATCCCTCAACATCATTGTTAATGACGGTCAACAAAACCACACACACTCTATATATTTATGTTATATATGTTATATATTTATGTTATATATATTTATATACATAACATATATGTTATTCAAACACATGGAGGATTACAGCAAGCGAAACATAATGAAGTGAAAGTAATTAAATTATTGAAAAGAAAGAGGTGAAGATAAAGATTTGAGATTTGAAAGGGAAGAGTTGAAAAAGTCAAACTGTGGGTAAGAGGCCAGGAGGAGATTCGCACTTCGGAGGATTCGGTGAAGAGGACGATTTCTATCGTAGTTTTTGGATGAAAAGAGGTTATTAAATAAAACTGATGAACGAGTGGAGCTTTGGGAGGCGACGAAATTAATTTTAGAAAGCAAAGACGGACAATTTGTACGATTGTTGAGTAATTTGAACAGCAGAACGAGGTCCGAAGAACATCTTCATCTTTCCAAGGTACCGTGTGAGGCTCAACCCTCCCTTACCCTTTAAATGTCAGCTCATTGCAGTCTTTTTCGTTAAGTATATCTGTTATATAGATATAGATATCTGTTAAGTATTGCAGTAGAGGTCAGTAGGAGGGTGTAATAAAGTTTAGATATCCGCAAAGGTGAGAGGTGTAGAGTTAGTAAGACAATTTTTTCCCCTCCGAAAAGTGATCTGGGGTAGAGGTGGGCGATCCGCTCATGAGTTAGTAAAAAGAACTAGCTCTTGAAAGTGAGTGAGCGAACGATGACTCACGAAAAAACTCTGCAAATTCTTGACACAACGGTTCATTATCTTCTTTGTACAGATCACCCTTCTGTCTAGATCACTAGGTCTAAATGTCTAGATCCTAAATGTTAGATTAATTATTATTATCAATTATCACTAATTATTAACAATTTTATCAAGTACCTAGTGAAAATTATTATAATTTATTGTTAGGTATTAATAATTCGTATTTATTATTAATAATAATTATTATTAATTAGTACGATATAATTCTGGGGTTTTTAATACTACGTCGGTAATAATTTTTCTATAAAAGAAGTACCTAGGTACCAACAAACATTCGAAATTACCTTCATTTCCGTAGCACGAAACGCACCTCAGAACAACAAACTCGACATCACTTAAGCCATATGATGTTCCAAAGAGGTTGTTAGTATGAAAATGGACCTGTATTTCAACAGTTTAATTCACGATCGTGTTGTGAGGCACAATCTTTGAGCCCTCATTGTGAACGAACGGCTGGTCGTACAAAGCTGCGGATGGTCTTAAAAAATTCTACGGAACAAACTCTATCTAAATATGAAATAAAAAACATACCGTTCTATATGAATTTTTCGAGATATGGAATTTTCAACATTTTAAAATTCGTTTTGAACCCCTTTCCCTTGACCTAGGGTTATGAAAAGTTTCGTGGATCATTGTGGGGCTGGTCCAAAACCAGAAACCAAATTTCGTAATTTTAACTCAACGCTAACTGGGCAAAGTGCCGCGGACGGCGGACGGCGTACGGCGGACGGACGGATTTTGGTTTATTATCTTCGATAATGAACCATTGGAATCGCCCAAAGAAAAAATTTTTTTAACCCCCCCTCAAAATTTGTTGGTTTACGTTTCAAGATACGTAGATTCAGAAAATCGAATAAAAAAAAATCCGTCCGTCCGCCGTACGCCGTCCGCCGTACGCCGTCCGCCGTACGCCGTCCGCCGTCCGCCGTCCGAGGCACTTTGGCCAGTTAGCGTTGAGTTAAAATTACGAAATTTGGTTTCTGGGTTTGGACCAGCCCCACAATGATCCACGAAACTTTTCATAACCCTAGGTCAAGGGGAAGGGGTTCAAAACGAATTTTGAAATTTTGAAAATTCCATATCTCGAAAACTTCCCATCAAACGGTATGTTTTTTATTTCATATTTAGATAGAGTTTGTTCCGTAGAATTTTTTAAGACCATCCGCAGCTTTGTACGACCAGCCGTTCGTTCACAATGACGGCTCAAAGATTGTGCCTCACTACAGGATCGTGAATCAAACTATTGAAATACAGGTCCATTTTCATACTAACAAGCTCTTTGGAACATCATATGGGTTAAGTGATGTCGAGTGTGTTGTTCTGAGGTGCGTTTCGTGCTACGGAAATGAAGGTAATTTCGAATGTTTGTTGGTAGGTAATTCTTTTATAGAAACTTTATTACCGACGTAGTATTAAAAACCCCAGAATTATATCATATTAATTAATCATAATTAATAATACATATTATTAATAATAAATACAAATTATTAATACCTAACAATAAATTATAATAATTTTCACTAGGTACTTGATAAAATTGTTAATAATTAGTGATAATTGATAATAATAATTAATCTAACATTTAGGATCTAGACATTTAGACCTAGTGATGTAGACAGAAGGGTGATCTGCACAAAGAAGATAATGAACCGTTGTTTTTTTTTTATTCGATTTTCTGAATCTACGTATCTTGAAACGTAAACCAACAAATTTTGAGGGGGGGTTAAAATTTTTTTTTCTTTGGGCGATTCCAATGGTTCATTATCGAAGATAATAAACCAAAAGAGCGGTAGCTCTTCCTCCTTCAATGACGAACAGAGTGGGATCGGGATCGTTCGATCACCGACGCGTCGGCTCTGGCTCTCCCCCCGAGTTTTGGAAGGTGGGGGGGGGGATCGGATCAGCTCCTAACACCGCTCCAAGTGATCACTGATCAACGATCTGATCCAATTGAACGGTGAGCGAGATCGGTGGGATCGTTCGATCACCGTCAGCTCTGGCTCTCCCCCCAAGTTCTGGTAGGTGGGGGGGTAGGGGATCGGATCAGCTCCTAACACCGCTTCATGTGATCACTGATCAACGATCTGATCCAATTAACCGGTGAGCGAGATCGGTGGGATCGTTCGATCTCCCCTCGGATTGTTGGAAGTGGGGGGGGGGGGGATCGGATCAGCTCTCAACCCCGCTCCAAGTGATCAACGATCTGAGCGGTGAGCGGGATCGTTCAGACTTCAGATCGGAGGTAGCCACTTGGCGAAGGATCTCGTTCGATAGATACCTAGTGCTATTCCTAATAAGTTTCTCGGAATGAATTTATATTAACTTGGAATTTGGGAGTTAGTAATAAGAATGAACTTGAAAGTAGACTGCACGTTTTATTCAATAAAAAGAAAAGGTTACTGGGAGTTGGATGTATTATAAATGATACATGTCTCCGTCATATGGTGGCGGACACCACAATCCCTAAATAAAATTAGCAATCGACCCGACTGCTAATTTTCTTTCAGTTCTCTAAAGTTCTCTCAGTGTTGCCAGATTTGGCTAGATATAGCCATTCGGGCTATTTTGCCAGAAAACCGCGCTATTTTCCTCAGTATTCGAAATTTCGCGCCTCTTTTTTTTCTTCGGTTCTTTTCTGTTCTATGCCCCCCCCCCCCCCCCCGCCATGTAGGTGAACCATAATTCTCATCTATAATAGATACTTGTAAATAAATAAGGTTTAATTGTTGCTTGGCATCCTTTATTTAACCGGAAAATGACGCCTTACTTGACATGTGGGGGGGGGGGGGGGAGGTATGAGCGATGAGTTATGTAAAAGAGCCGATCATTTTGATGATCGATCGATCCTGATCCGATCATTGAGATGAGTCAGATCGCCCAAGCGTGGATTGGCCTGTTAGACTCGGAGCCAAACCGTATACTTACGCCCAGTCGGAACGTGTAATTGCCATAATCGTCTTGAAGGTGTAGGTATAACTTTATCAACGAACACCATTATTTTATTAGGAGCTGGCACTCTCGAGCCATCGGTCAAGCTTGACGTACTCAGGCGCGTAAATGGATCCACTCTTGAGCTACGCAGTGTTTGTCCGGCTCCAGACTGCATCATCCATCAATCGGTCGTGAGGTGAAGAAGAGTCTAATGGGCTAATTTCATTCGCTTTAGTTAGTCGATTGCTGCGTTCAGGGTCACCAAGGTGGAAGAAGCGAGAAGTTTTATCAGCTCGTTGGTCGTTTTCGATGAGTACCTACTCGTCGATTTACGCCCCGTAATTTTACATTTTCTTACTTTCAATTATCCAACAGCCAAAAATGCATGTTTCAACCACAAAAATATTTTAAAACAATTGAATTTAAGTCCGAAAATCGAATTTAAACAAATTCGAAAAAACGTCGATTTTCCAAATCGTCGCTCAAGTTTGATGCAGCCTAATCAAAATTTTCACACTGTTGAAAGACTCTGCCGCAAAAAAAGTTCCATTTTGTACGTAAAAGATTTTCAAGAGTTTTGGTGTGGTTAATTGCAGTGGAATTATAGGAATAGGTCTAAATAAATCACACGACATTGGTCTGGCTGTTGGAACAATAATTGTACAATAATTATTATAGATGAAAATGAAATGCAACACATTGGGACATTTTATGTCTTTAGTCCCCACCACCATCACCCCCCCATTTCCTCCCTCATTACCCTAATATACACCCTAATAAACCATGGTACATTAAACACACATGTTGTGATACTACAACTGTTTCGGTTATCCTGTGAATTAAGGTTTACTTTCAAAATTCACTTCAAAATGAACTCGAAAACACCTCTAACACCCAACTACAATTTCACGTAGCATTCCTATATAATATACCTATATGTATATTATACACCCTAATAAACCATGGTACATTAAACACACATGTTGTGATACTACAACTGTTTCGGTTGTAGTATCATTGTCTTGTACATTGTCTTCTGTTTACCTCAGCTTTCCGTACATCCACGGTCGTGTGCAGGGCATGGAAATATTCCATAAATTGAGGGCTTTCCAACGAGTGGTGAACGATTTTCATGGGTTGGAAAATGAGGAAGTTACTTTTCGTCAACAGTTTTCGTGACGATTTTTTTGTTTGTGTGCCATAGCAAAGACATAAAATGTCAAAACTAAAATGTTTGAATCAAGACTTGGAACCCTCATTTGGAATATAATTTCCCAACTAAATTTTTAAGGCAAACAAAATCGGAAATGCAGAACAGAATGGTTAGAACAACACGACTAGCTTGCCTGTAGCGAGTGCTTGTCCGGAGGATTTTGTAAAATATGACATTGTGTTCTTTTCGCTCCTGCTGAAGCTACTTATTATTAATTTACTCGATATATGAAAAATGATCGAATCAGCCTGCCAGTATGAACATTGACCCGGGAGGCTGCCGAAACCACCCTAATATTGACGACTTTCGATCTGTTCTAACTTTGAGCCCTCATTGTGAACGAACGGCTGATCGTACAAAGCTGCGGATAGTCTTGAAAAAGTCTAAAAAATTAACTATCTGTTCGGCCCCCAGAGTTCACCTCTGGAGACCTCAGGCCACTGTACCACAACATCCCTAGTTCCCATTATTCCCGCTACTAGCGTCTTTCCACCTACCATGGAGTTCTTCCTAATTTTCCAGTTTCTCCACACAACTTCCTCCATGCGCCTTAGCTCTCCCTTATTCCATGACCCAGTTCCATTAGTTCCGTAGCCCACTAGCGCCCCGACCATTCACTATACTATACATTACCACCGAATTACAACACTAATACTATTCACCCGACACATAATATTTCCAGATTATTATTTCCTAAATTATAATGCCAGTTGGGGTAACATGCTGAGAAAACGGGCAATGAAGTACCTACATATTAATTACATTGCAAAACTGCGTCGTGTGACGCCATGTTTCTCCCCCCCCCCCCGAACACCTGTTTCTTTAGTCAGTCTTCTGCTCATCCCAGTGTAACTTCGCGTTCCCCAATTTCCAATGTTTTACCAATAATACTTCCAAATAAAATACCGGTTTCCCGACGCAATTGTTTCGTTGACTAATCCCGAGACTACTTTACACTATCCAAATGTGACCTAAAATCAATACGGTTCCATTTGAATTTTTCGAGACATGAAATTTTCAAAATTTCGAAATTCGTTTTGAACCCATTCACAACGCTAACTGGGCAAAGTGCCGCAGGCGGCGGACGGGTTTTATTTAATTCGAATTTCTGAATCTAAGTATCTTGAAACGTACACCAAAAAATTTTGAGGGGGGGTTAAACAAATGTTTTTCTTTGGTCGATTCCAATGACGGCTCATTGTTTTTTTTTTTTTTTTTATGACGTACGTCTTGTAGTAATATTATTCGATGGAACGTTGTCCTATAATGAATTTCTTAAGCAAAATGAGTAGTAATCACACGAAAGGACACCACTCCACCCACTATGAAGGTAAGGAGCAGTACCTCCTAATCTGCAAAACGGCAAACAGCAAAACAGCTACCATAATTTTTCATAATTTCAATCATTTCGGTTTAAATTATGGTTGAAGCCACCAATGAGCCACTAATATACTGAAACTTGTTTTGGACGATAAAAGTATCTGATTTAGAAAGAAAACCGCCAAGAAAACCGAAGGCATGAAAATGCGACTGAGACACTGATTACACGACGGAACAAGTTGGGTGAATAACATCAGATGTTATTCCGAAATTAGTAGATTTTGGATTAGTAGATTCTACTAATCCAAAATCTACTAATTTCGGAAAACATCAAAGTTGAACGCTGGTCAGAAACAGCGTATGAATTTATTGATGATATCAAGATTTGTTAGCTAGCAGGTGGTAAAACGTTACTTTTTATGAGTGCTAGTAACTCGTAATTTTGAAAACAATTAGAGATCAAAGGGTCATAAAAGTGATAACAAAGTGTCTGTGATACCTTGAAGAATTCGCTTACCTGCTCCACATGTCTTGAAAATTGTGGAAGAATTGCTACATGATGTGCCTGTTGGTTCTCCGCCTCAAGTTGTCTGAAATTCGCACGTATGCAACTTGCACGCTACCCCGCCCCTCCGTTTAAAGTTGTCTGCAAATCGCACGTGTGCAACTTGCACGCTACCCCGCCCCCTCCGCCTCTAGATGTCTGCAAATCGCACGTATGCATCATGCACGCTACCCCGCCCCGTCCTCCACCAGTTGTCTGCACACCTCATGTCCTCAACTTGCACGCTAAGTACCTATACCGTTCCATTTGAATTTTTCGAGACATGAATTTTTCAAAATTACAAAATTTGTTTTGAACCCCTTCGCATTAATTCGATTTTCTGAATCTATAGATAAGTATACGTACCTACCTTGGAACGTAAACCAGCAAATTTGGAGGGAGTGGGGATCATGTTCTTTTCTTGGGCGATTCCAAAGGTTCATTATAAAAGATAATAAACCAAAAGAGGCAGAAAGACATTCTGTGGATACAATACAGAGGAGAAAAAAAAACGTCCGGTACGTGATTACTAGTAACCTTAGTAAGGTTAACCAGCCAATTAAGCTCTGCCGTACTAGTGAAGGGTGGAAGCAATAAAAGCAACTCTCAACGGACCGAAGGATAACCGAGAATAGAGCAAATGTTCCTACTTGGTATTAGCAATAACAATCATCTGCACCCTAAACGACGTCAGACCTGTCAGGCGATGGCTTGGACGAATTAGGAATGTCGAGAGGTCGACACATAAGACCAACCATAAATGACGAACGAGTGGGAAAACAAAACCACTGAAAACAGTTGTGGTGGTAAAATAAATTATAACCACGTGGTATTGTGTTTGCTCTAAACTACTTAACTAGGGACTCAACTGGGTCAACTAGAACCTACTGGGTTTTTATAGCCCAATGATGGTTAATTTTCATCCTGGTAAAGTTTTCGCTAGGATGCGTTCTTTAGAAGTACCTACTCCTGGAGAAGGCTATTCACCAGCAAGGGAGTCGTTTTATCCATGCATCTCTGAGTAGTAAGTCCCTCTATGCTTAGTTCGATAACATTTCTGAGGACAACACTGTTATATGACTTCAATCGAATCATATACCTACCGGTCAGACATAAGCTGAGCTCGGACTGATAGAGACATCTCTCCAGATTCTGCCAATAGACTAATCGTGGGGGTGGGCAAAAGTAAACCGAGACATCGTCGTAGCGATTTATATTGGATCCGGTCGAGGATTTTCAGGAGGTAGTCAGCTGCATGATCATACCAAACGCTTCGATAATCGATCAATGAGCGAATAGTCGCTTTATCATTACCTACTATGGGATGAGCCCCCCATTCAAGACCTGAGACCATTGAAAGAATATTGAAATATTTCTCACATTTTGAAGCTACATTTGAAACTCACATTTTGAAGCTACATTTGAAACTCACATTTTGAAGCTACATATTATGTGAAACTCACATTTGAATTTTTCGAGATATGAAATTTTCAAAATTCGTTTTGAACCCCTTCCCTTGACCTAGGGTTATGAAAAGCTTCGAGGATCATTGTGGGGTTGGTCCGTAGGGGTAAACCGTAAATTTCGAAGCAAAAAAGCAGACTGGTGCTTTTGTCGTGGTGGTAACGATATAATTCTGTAAACAAGTAGGTAATTATTATAAGTAGAAGAAATAAAAAAATCGAACAATCGTGGGGACTTCAGGGTGTTGCTATCAACGTTCAATCTCAAATAAAATGATTCAGTGACGATTCATCAGCAGAAATGTCTTGCGCGGACGAAACGGTTGGTTAAGAGGGTAAATCACATTGTGCAACTGCACAACCTCGACGTTTACATATTAAAGCGAATTTTCGAAATATCAACAATTTTAAATCAATCAATTCTGGTCTCGAGGTTAAGTACTCGACTCATAATCAAAAGAAACAGGACCGAGTCCAGACACCAACGGGAAAAATTTGTTCCCGTGATTCACCCTTTCCCTCAGATCACGTCAGACCACAAGCGACCGGTTTGCTTTGCATAGAAGAATTGTTCAGGAAAAAACCACCCCTCGCTTGTTCAACACGCTCACTACTAGCCTCTTAATTTCTTAAAAAACTTCCATCTGATTACTGGCATTAAGTAGCGACGAATCAGAATTTTTTGATTGCCCACTGTATTAGAACAGGCTCAGGCAAAGTGGATTCTACTAGCGGTAGCAATAAACATGCAAAACGCTCCGCAGTTACTCCTAAACATTCTAGACCCATCAATCTAGCTTCCAGGGTACCTATCAAACAACTGTCATAAGTTCGTGGAAATTCCACCACCTCTAGCTTGTCCTATCACTAACAGTGTTGCCAGATGTAGGGATTTATCCCTACTGTAGGGATTTTCAAACCAAAATAGGGCGTAGGGGGGGATTATTTTTTTAAAGGCGTTTTGTAGGGATTTTTGATTTTTTTTTTTTTTTTCAATAAGAAAATATTGGTCCTTTTTCCAAGTGTAAAAGGAACTGTAGGTCAAGACAAGTACCAACCTTAGATCTCAAATGAACAACAGCTACTCTCCTGGAGTGGAAAAGTGAAACTACAACAAACACTTTTTATAACTAACCATCGCAAGGACTGAAAAATTGGGAATCCAAGATTAGGGATGTCAAACTTGTGATAAGGTGATCATAGTACCGGTAAAGGTTGGGTCTGGCCGTTTGTTTTTGTTTACTGATGGCGAAGTGTTCAGTTCATGTGCAGTCTTCACCCGAAAATGAGTGATTCCGATTCGTCGACGTCGAATGCAGATCTACAGATCTACGGAAACAGAACTTTAAGCGCGATTGGTTACACGAACCTCAATTCAGAGGAACGAACCTCTCCTACGAAATTGGGGAGGAACATTTTAAGTTGTTCATAAGTTCAGTGCTATACAAGTGAGACCCCCCTTCCCCGATTTAATTGTCTATTTGTTTTCCTAAATATTCTGAGATCCCTCCTTCAAATTTAATTTTCCATTTCTTTTCTTGAATACTCAGGACCTCCCCCCACCATATAATTATCCCTTTCTTTTCATAAACTACCTTGATATTTTTTGACATTTTATGTCTTTACTCTGGCACATAACTCGAAAAACGTTACACAAAAGCGTTACACGAAATCGTCACGAAAATGTCTGATGATTTTCGCTTACAACCGATTCGTTGCTACGGAACTTTATCTTCGCCAGTTATCATCGTACAAAAATCGTTCACCACTCGTTGGATAGCCCTCGATTTACCTAACCATATTAACGTTAACCACTGCGGAGTGCGTGGCCGACAAGCTGCGGTATGAGCGTGATTGTTGAAAAATGAAATGAAATGAAATGTTTTATTTGTATAAGCCTTCCGGCGTTACAAGGTTGGCAAAAATATCAGTAAAATAATAATAAAGGAAGTGTGTATGTAGTAAATAAATTGAAAGGAAAAAAAAGAAGAATATTACAATTACCGCCTAAGATTTAAATACAACAGAGGAACTACCAACTAAACAATTTTTAACAAAGGAAGCCTTCATTTAAAAAGAAAGCCCTTGTACGGATGCAGTTACTAACAAAGAAAAATACTTTCTTACATGCAGAAATATCCTGAAGGGACAGTATTGAGGACAGTTCGTGATGCGAAAAGTCGTATAATTGAAAAAAAGAAAAACGTTCGCCTCGGAGAACTGGGCATACACAAAGAAAATGCAAAATGGTATCTGGTTCGGATAAGTTACATAAAGGGCAAACTTCTTGACTGTTAAATTTAACGATAAATTTTGGAATGATGAGCGTGATTGTTTAAATAATTGTTTACACACAGGTGATCATTCTCAATAATTTATATTGTCTATACGAATGCAAGCTTCATAATTTATGATGAACCCTACAATTAAGTATAACAACTACGCTACTGGGGTAGGTGATGTAGCATTGTTCGAAGGTTCTTGAATCACTTCTTTAAAGACATAAAATGTCCCAATGTGTTGCAGACTCGTATGCAAGCATTTAATTCTCGAATGTATCAACAATATGATGGAGTTGACATTCTTTTGACATTTTCATGTCTTTGCTTTGGCACATAAACTGAAACGGGAAAAATTTGTTTCCTTGATTCACCCTTTCCCTCAGATCACGTCAGAACACAAGCGACAGGCGGGCCACTACGTCAGACGCACCTATGACGCACGAGCGTATGACGTCAACTAGTACGTCAGAGCCTACGTCCATGATTTGATTCTTCCTTTACCTTTATTTGTTACCTTATATTACAATAAAATGTGTTACCTACCAACTTGAATTGTCAACCTAAGTGATTTCGTTGTTCTGTTGCTATTGATCTCAAAGTTTTCATAAATAAATATTTAAGTCGTTTGAAAATGGTGTCAGTATTGTTGTATTTGTCCTTTTCTTGAGTCGGTAAATAGAGATTTTCGACTTTCTGAAAGCGTAGGGATTTTTGTAGGGATTTTTCTTGAAGCTCGTAGGGATGTAGGGATTTTTTTGATACTATTGTAGGGATTTTGAGGTATTTCATCTGGCAACACTGATCACTAACCCCAATAGTTCGCGAACATATAAATCAATAATGAGCTCATCTTGACCAAAACGGGATTTCAACTGTGAGAT
Source organism: Stenodema calcarata (assembly GCA_963920205.1). Classification (NCBI taxonomy): domain Eukaryota; kingdom Metazoa; phylum Arthropoda; class Insecta; order Hemiptera; family Miridae; genus Stenodema; species Stenodema calcarata. The sequence continues at coordinate 32,645,848 of OY986055.1, read as the reverse complement.
GGCTTTTTCGTAATTTGCTTCTGAAGGGGGGTAAGTGTCAAGTAACTGGCGTGCAGGGGTACCTCCCTTAGCCATACGAATCAGCAGTTGAAACTTATCTTCGGAATCAAAGTCTTGTGACTCATGGATCTTCTTAAATGAGGCCCAAAAGGCGATCCATGTACTTGGTTTAATGTCAAACGTCATGACATCCAACTTGGGAAGTTTATACTTCACCTTATCTGACTTGCTATTACTATAGTCAGATAAAACTGTATGATCACGTTCGGGATTTGTGAATTTATCCGCTACAATACTTCGTCTCGTAGTCATACTAATCCACACATCTCTATAGTCTTCCACTCCCATACACTCCTTCTCAAACTCAACCTCATCTGCCAACAGCTTGTCATCACTGTGAAAATTTCAAGTATTTAGAACATACGTTCTGCTTTATCAGCTAGTTTGGGAAATTCTATATTCAGGAGATCAAGATTAACAGGTGTGCATTCCAACGTCAGTTCGACTTTCTTCGAAGCCACTGAAAACAGACGTCTCAGCTGCGATCTTTCTGCGCGCAGTCTAATAAGTACAACATGTGAATCTTGCATTTTGGTTTATTATCTTCGATAATGAACCATTGGAATCGCCCAAGGAAAAAATTTTTTTAACCCCCCCTCAAAATTTGTTGGTTTACGTTTCAAGATACGTAGATTCAGAAAATCGAATAAAAAAAAATCCGTCCGTCCGCCGTACGCCGTCCGCGCCACTTTGCCCAGTTAGCGTTGAGTTAAAATTTCGAAATTTTTTTTATGGGTTTCGACCAACCCCACAATAGTCCTCGAAACTTTTCATAACCCTAGGTCAAGGGGAAGGGGTTCAAAACGAATTTTGAAAATTTGAAAATCTCATATCTCGAAAAATTCATGTAGAACGGTATGTTTTTTATTTCATATTTAGATAGAGTTTGTTCCGTAAAATTTTTTAAGACCATCCGCAGCTTTGTACGACCAGCCGTTCGTTCACAATGAAGGCTCAAAGATTGTGCCTCACAACACGATCATGAATCAAACTGTTGAAATACAGGTCCATTTTCATACTAACAAGCTCTTTGGAACATCATATGTTTGTTGTTCTGAGGTGCGTTTCGTGCTACGGAAATGATGGTAATTTCGAATGTTTGTTGGTAGGTACTTCTTTTATAGAAAAATTATTACCGACGTAGTATTAAAAACCCCAGAATTGTATCGTACTAATTAATCATAATTAATAATAATTATTATTAATAATAAATACGAATTATTAATACCTAACAATAAATTATAATAATTTTCACTAGGTACTTGATAAAATTGTTAATAATTAGTGATAATTGATAATAATAATTAATCTAACATTTAGGATCTAGACATTTAGACCTAGTGATCTAGACAGAAGGGTGATCTGTACAAAGAAGATAATGAACCGTTGTGTCAAGAATTTGCAGAGTTTTCAGTCTGTTTTTACTAACGTGATTCAAACGAAGATCAATTCCCCACAAGGGATGCCAGTTGACGAGGATTCCTCGAGTCCAAAAGGGACAGGGTCGGAGCGATACGTCCTTTCAAAACAAACCACTGCACGATAACTGAAATTTATTAAACAACGACACGGTTAGACGAATTAATGAGCTGAAAACGTACACGACTTGACGAACTGACAATGACTGTATTATAAATTTAAACTGGGATGACTAATGATATACATTTGTAAGAACGAAGGAACTAGATAAGGATTAATACTAACCCGCTAAAAAACGAACACAGATAAGACAGGATCTTTGCTATCAATTTCAATACATTTTAACGACATGTTTCCATCAAATTATTCTGATTAGACCATAACATAATTGCTGATAGCCCCTTATTTGACGATATCACCAGAGGGCGGATTCTTATGCACTAAAACCCCCAGTTTTATGTCATAAAATATGCGGTAAAAACATCCGAAATATGCGCTTAAAATTTAATATGCACTAACAAAATCAGAATTGGCCTTTTTTTTAACCAATGTTTCATTGGTGACAACCCATAAAAAAAATTTCGTAATTTTAACTCAACGCTAACTGGGCAAAGTGGCGCGGACGGCGTACGGCGTACGGCGGACGGACGGATTTTTTTTTATTCGATTTTCTGAATCTACGTATCTTGAAACGTAAACCAACAAATTTTGAGGGGGGGTTAAAATTTTTTTTTCTTTGGGCGATTCCAATGGTTCATTATCGAAGATAATAAACCAAAATGCAAACAAGAACCAATCAAAAAATAAGTACTTATTAAATATTAAAGGAAAATATTTTTAATAGATTTTGTTTGAAATTAATAAAATTGTTATTAATTTCACTCAAAATATCCAATAAAAAATTGGCATGTAGCTACTCTCTCTAAGTCGTTCATTTCTTCTTTCTTCGCCTAAACATTTCTTCATTTAAGAAACGTTTCATGGAATGATAGAAAAACACTCGAGTAGGAACTATCAAGTTTGATCAAAATACATAAAATTTTAAGACGAATAATGTTGAGTGTGTCAACACGAGCAGGTCAGCAAGCTTGGTAGATTTAATAATTATTGTTTCCCCGTTCTCGGTCTACTTCTCTTGCAATCCTTCCACAGCACCAATACTTTCTTTGAGCTTTACGCTAAGTAGGTTGGTTGGTGTGATGATAATGTGAGATGATGGCAAGTAGTAATGAAGGCGATGGAGAGGTGATGACAATAGAGAATTCAAGGTTTGATTTGATGAGGAAAAGTCATATCAAGCTTATCAGATCAGTGAACACAGCTGTGGCGTGCCTCCTCTTCCTATGAAGGACATAGGCGTCCCTTTCCCGCATAGGGAGGTAGGTACCTTGTGAGTTAGGTCACTACCTACACCGCTCCTTCATTCTCTGAAGGAAACTTGAACTTTTCTTGAACTTGAAGGAAACTTGAACTTGAGCCTGAAACAGGAAACAATTCTGAAGGAAAATTGATCTTTTCGGTTTGATTTGAAATTTATGCTCTTTAAGCGCTGCTGCATATTTTTCCTCAAAACGAATGGCTGGCCATGTTGGTGGGCCAAACATGCGATTGAATGCATTTATCCTAACCTTCCAAATTTGCAATTTTATGCAAAATATGCATTTGTATACAAATCCGCCTCTACTTATCACCATCCTCCTATCCGTGAATATAGTTCCCGTTGTCTTCTCATTCATCAGAAATCCTTGAGTTGAAGAGCAAAATTGAAGTCATAGTTCACGCTTGTCGTTAGCACTTCACAGGCCACTTAAATTTTGGTGGAGGAGCGGATATTAGGGATGCAACATGGGAAGCAAATAATCGGTTATAACATGAAATAATTAATCGTAAGCTAATAATCGATGTGACCGATTAATCGGTATTGAACAATCGATTAATCTAATAAGTTGGAGCAGATCAATATTCGTTAACATGTGGGTCGAAGTTCCACCATTTGATTAACGCTAATGTTGGTGATTTTTTTCACGGTTCTACCGTTGACTTCTCATTGCGGTCTTACAACGCTCCGGATGAACTTGACAAGTAGGTACTCGGAATCCAAAATCTATTCAAATCCGTATAAAAAATAATTTAAGTTAAGGTTTCTCTTGGTCGATTCTGATGGCTCATCATTGAAGATAATCAAGCAAAAGTATAAAAATGTTTTCTAATGTAGATTTTTGAATTACTTCAAGCCCTGAACCATCCTTGTTTTAATCGCGCCAAAACTAGCATTTTGTGTCAGGATTTGTCTACTACTTGTTTACCATCAACCAAAAGTATGGTGCACCTATGAAAACAAGAACAAGTGACAACATTTAAAAAGAATAAGGAGTAACAAACACGTCAAAGTGTGCAATTTCAAATGGGGCTTTGAGAATCAACTGAATGGTGTCAGGAAAGTGGGGTTTGGGATCTTTCGCCCGACAGTTTTTTGTGACCGTGTCTGGACTTAAACTCCAGATTGATCCAATTACCGAATTTTTTTTTGGTCGTTTTGAACATTCGTTCGGACCCGAACATCCGGAGTCGTCCGTTCAACGGGCCGAGTTATGCGTGATTTACGTAAGTTTCATCCCTCCCGGTGCCGCCCCGCCGGCCGGTGACAAGTCGCGGAAGCTTTGAGGCTGGATACTGGTTAGAAAACAAGGTAAGGTAGGTACATGTGAGCACTAGGTATATAAAACTCTCGATAGCCTCCTGTCCTGGCACCAGATCCACATCTCCACCGTCCTCGATCACACTGCACCTTGCCATACGATGAACGCCTTTGTAAGTACTGCCTCGAATCAGTCAACTGACTCGATTTCCAAACACCTCAGGGTTTCAACGTTATAACAACGGAGAATATAGAAAAAGCCAAAATGACAGTTGTCAAATTGTATTTTACAAATGTATGTCGACAGCAATAATTTAAGAAATTTAATTGATGTCTGAAGTGAAAAAAAAAAAAAAAAAAAACTGGAGCAGAAATTGAAAATTAACAACAAAATTAAAAATCAAAAATACGTGAATACTAAGAAGATGAAAACCATTTACAACACATCAATTTACACCCTCTGTCGAGGGCGGATTCAAGATTTTTATGGGGGTGTACAAAGCTTCAATTCTTTGACACCCCCATAAAACCTTGAATAAAATATAAAATAATAAAAGTATAAAGTAAAGTATATAATTAAGTAAAAGTAATAAGTAAAGTATGAAATAATATACTTTGTATTTAATTGTACAAAGTGTACTATTTTATACTTCTTTATATAGTAACTGACTGTCTCTTAGAAAACCTTTTTTGAGACCATAAGGGGGGAGGGGATCCACCACTGCCGTCTGTGCAGCAAATGTCAATATTTCCCCTACTTTTCTCTCGGTCCGTCACTGTATTGGATTGAAAAAAAAAAAAAAACTTCAGTATTATACCGACCTCGCTCCTTTAGGGAACAAGGAAACTGAAATATATGAAAACCAACATTAAAGAACGCAAAATAAAACTCTTTATTAGACGCTCATTGAGGCTACCCACAAGCCGACTTAATAGAACACTGTCTAGTTGTACATATCCTATATGGGGCTTTATCGAGCGATTAAAAGTCATTTCATGCCCTTTCACGCACTGTTTACATACTGGCAACAACCCTTTGTTTTGTAAAAATCGAATTGCTCCTACTTCACTCCGAGGCAAATCCCAAATTTTGACTCGTTCACCCATCTCTGCAGGAAATCTATACAGGCACTATCCGTTATTGCGTGGTATAGTAAACAACTGTTGTACCTTGAACAGGGGGAAGCTAAGACCAAACCTGATGTTTATTGACCATTGATGATTGTTCAAACACTTTTCTCAATATTTTACCACTGCCATTTCTCCCTCGTTCTTATTGCACCATAATACGCATTCGCTTGTTCACCCAAACCAATAGCAATACGCAAACCTCCAGTTCTCAAGTAATCCAGTTCAGCATCTGTTTTCTCTCGGTTGTGAAAATCAAATTCTGGCATTGCTAAATTCCTCTCGCAAAACATAGTTGTACTTATTATGTATCATTTTCTCTTGCCAATTCAACAATGACTCGATGACAGCTTAAAAATTGACAATTGAACAAATTCTCGAATCTTCCACTTTCATCCCGAGCAAGACCTCCATTGGCTCGTACGCCTGGTAATAACCTGACATTTACCGTTACGTACAGCAACGGCGACCGTTTCAAGACTGGAACAACTAATTAACCGAAATCGTTGTCACAACGGACATAAAAACTGTCAACTTGCTTCGCCGTCATGTCCAAAGATGATCCTCGAGAACTACTTTCATCGGACGCGAGACGTAAAGTCGTCAAGGAAACTACGTGATCTAAATAGTAGAGAATGGGCGTCCATGTGATAAGCGATCCGTTGCCAAGAGTTAAAGATTAGATAAATCTAATCTATAATAATATAGTTTTTATTAACCACAGATCACATCTAGGGACGCAGGAGCGTCCCGCCCGCCAAGCAAACCGAAGCCCTGAAAACCGAAGCGACTGAGACACTGATTACGCGACGGAACAAGTTGGGGTTTTCACCATCCCGTAGCTCGGTCCCCTGAGTGTCTCGAGAGTTGATTTTTTTGTACACCAACTCTCCAGGGGCACGTGAGGACGTAAACCAAATTTCAGCTCTCGGGAACATCAGGTGTCGGGGGTATAACAGTTTTAAAACCACTATTTTTCACGTTTTTCGTGTTCTTCTTCTTGTTGTCGTTGTCGTTGTTGTTCATTGACGGGGCTACAGCCCAGCAGACAAATCGGATCGAGCTGAAATTTTGCACACACGTTTGTTATGCTCCAAGGGAGTGCCTTTTGACCATTTTTTCTCCCTCCCCCCATTTCCCCCCCCAATTAGGGGGGAAATAGTGTTTTTTAGGAATTTCAAATGGTCATAACTCCTTCAAAATTGAAGCTTTTTCAGATTTTCTTTTTTAGTTGTGTTCAGCTTTTCAAACTGTTTAATTTGAGATCAAAAAATGCTTCCTAAGGGGGAAAATAAAGGAGTTATGGTGATTTTACTATTTTCAACAACAACTGCCGCAAATATTGATGAAAATTGGTGCGGTTGGTCTTAAAATGTCCGCTAGGTTGTCTAGAATATGCTCAATAATTTTGAACTAAATCTCAATAGATTTGACTAATCCACAGCCAAAAATACGTGAATAAATTCCACATCTACTGATTTGGCTAATTTCCGAAAACATCAAAGTTGAACGGTGGTCAGAAAAATTGTCGTAGAGTGGCGCCTGTTTAAGGATCGATAGGAAATTTTATGGGCTTTCGAATGAGGGTAGCGCACTTTGGCACTTTTCCCAACGGTTCTCGAGTTATTCGCGATTGTTGGTGTAAAAACGTGCGTTTTACCTTTTGCAAACTTTCTCTTTCCTCTTTCTCTTCGACACCAATAATTACAATTATTGTAATGATTCTCAACAACAAAAATTTGCACAATCCCCAAGAAAAAATGCAACCAATTTTCAAAAAATTTCTAATTCAAATTTCTAATTCTTTCTATTTTTTTAAATTTAATAATAAGAATAATTGTATTAAATTTTAATAATTGTTTTTAAATTGTTGATTGTTTTAATTAATCGAAAATTTTAAAAGTAATATTTAACCAATTCGCAAAAATTTTAAAACTACTTATTTTTCAAACACATTTCAGATAACAAACAATAATTTCCAAAAAATAATTATTCTTGTCACAAAAACAAGAAACAAAAAGGCAAATTAGTAGGCGTACTAATTTTTTACTAAATTTTGACTAGGATAAAACTTTTACTAGTTACATTTACTAGTTACCTCGTAGGTACTTTTGTATTGTATAAGTTGTTGAACCGTATTGTATAAGTACCACTCGAAAACTAGCCATGCAAAAAGATGTGATATCCCCCCAAAAACAACTCCGTTGTAAAAACTGGCCCGCCAAAAAACCTCAGCCGCAAAAAGGAATGATATCCATTTTGCCCGCCAGCCACATATATAGGATGCTCAGTGCTTCGCACCTCGCTGTTGAGTGTGCATATAGAAACCTGATCCTCCTACCCCTAACCTCCACCGTCAATGTTTTCCTGTTCCCTGTCTCCTTCCCACAACCCCCTCTCGCCCTTAGTGCCCCTCGGTTTCACCTAATATGTTTCCTCTGTTACACCGGCAGGGAGCTTTACGCTTCTTTCAATGCTGTTGGCGGGAGCTTTTTGCAAGGCTTCTGAGAATTATAATATATTATTAGATATATTATATGTATTACTGGTGGTCACGAGTAATCAGTGGTTGTACACCTATAATGAAGTAATGCTTCAATTATATTATAATTATATTTTAGAATTATATTATAATTCTTAGACGCCTTGCTTTTGCAATGTCAGGCAGCCTGAAATGGCTCATTACTTTACTTTTGTACCAACACTAAGTACTCATCATCACCACTACTACTTGTATATCTAATTCTCAGAAGCCTTGCAAAAAGCTCCCGCCAACAGCATTGAAAGAAGCGTAAAGCTCCCTGCCGGTGTAACAGAGGAAACATATTAGGTGAAACCGAGGGGCACTAAGGGCGAGAGGGGGTTGTGGGAAGGAGACAGGGAACAGGAAAACATTGACGGTGGAGGTTAGGGGTAGGAGGATCAGGTTTCTATATGCACACTCAACAGCGAGGTGCGAAGCACTGAGCATCCTATATATGTGGCTGGCGGGCAAAATGGATATCATTCCTTTTTGCGGCTGAGGTTTTTTGGCGGGCCAGTTTTTACAACGGAGTTGTTTTTGGGGGGTACATAATATGGGACAGAGAGAATAAATATGGGAAAGAGTTAATAAATCTATGTTCCACTAGTCTATAATATAATACTATAACATAATATTATTTTATTGTAGATTAGTGGGACAGAGAGTATATTATATAGTATATTATGAAGAGTTCTCTCTGTCCCATATTATGTATGTGATCCGTGGTTTGAGGGACGTTTTCCAATTTTTCGCGCGCCAGCGAGCGTCCAGAGTGCTTGGTAACACATTGCTCATCACATGGACCTCCACCCTTTCCTGATCAAAACATACTGCTGCTTAACTGACACTAACCGTATACTGGGAATACAATCCGTAACGAATAATTTACACATTGAGATTAATCTCGAAAAATGGAATGTAACTCCTACAAAATGTGTAATTTAATCGACTAGGATTGCCTATGACTTTCATGTTGCATGAATGCAGCAATTATCAGATGCTTCAGGGAAATGTTTGATGATACTCAAAATACATCTTGAAATTTACTCAAGTGCGCGTAGGTTTTGCAGCATAATAATACCTACAAGTCTTGCTTGTGTCTGTTATTGTTCCTTTTCATTGCGGGAGTATGTGCTTTTCTTCTCAATATTGTTTTCATTTCGATTTCGATTGGTATATAAAACAACAAAGAGGTTCCCCTTCTCACCTTCTAAGCTCATTTGTAAACAACTGCGTTGATACAGATACGGGTGTTTTCATCCGGTTGTAGGTAAATATTATTATTTTCTCAAGTGATGTGAACATTGCCTCAAAATTTAAAATAATTATTACCTATGTTACGTCAGTAATCACTGGTAATACTGATAAAGCTGTGGAAATTGAGTAAGGCAAGCCAAACACATTCCCTGTTTCGTCCATACTCTAAATCTTCTCGCTAACAAGGCTGTCAGAAACATTAAGAAAACTTAGTGACATCGACACAAGTCAAAGCCATTGTTGGGTGGTTTCATCATTCAATTGTAGCTTGTGACGAGCAGAAAAGACTTTCCAACTTGACTCTGATTCAGAATGTTGCCACTCGATGGAATTCTGTTTTCGAGATTATAAACAGGTTCCTTGAATTGCGCTAATGCGTGAACAAGATCGTTAAACACAATCACCCATGCTATCAGCGTTGGAAATGGAAATTTTAAAATAGGTATTGGTTGTACTGTCACCTCTGGCTACTGTTACCAACGATATTAGCGTGGATTCACATGCAAAACGTAGCTTGGGCGTGAATAAATAGATTTTTGAGAAATGCCGTATTTTGAGCGGATAATATCGATATTATCCGATATCCCCGTGGTGGGGGGTAAGAGAAAAAAGGCTTGTTTCGGTAAAATAGGAATAGGAAGGGGTTGACACACAAAGGACTTTTTAAATACCTACCTACTTGGTATGACCCGTAGCATTGTTTGATTTCGTTCCAGGTGTTGGTCTTCGCACTGGCAGTCACCTCAGGGTCGGCTGTCAAAGACAAAAGAGGAATCTACGGCGAAGGTTTGGCTCACGGTGCCCTCGGTGGCGGTGCACTCTCTTACGGGCTCGCCTCATACGGACACGGCGCCTCCTCGTACGGGCTCAGCTCAGGAGCCATCTTGGCCTCAGGCGGTGGAATCAGCTCAGGAGCCATCTTGGCCTCAGGCGGTGGAATTAGCTCGGGTGCCATCTTGGCCTCAGACGGCGGACTTGTCGGCGGGGGTGGTGGCGTAGCTCTGGCAGGAGGTTCTGTCGGTCAGCCGCAACTCATCAGCAGGGACATCACTGTCAGGAACAGGATTGCCTACCCTGTCGCTCAGCCCTACCCTGTTCGCGTAGACAGGCCGTACCCAGTCCCAGTCCCTCAGCCTGTCCAAGTACCGGTTGACCAACCCTACGCCGTACAGGTGAACACTACATGTTCAATACTTTTATTCAAATTACATCAATTGAAATGTAGATACCTTAAAAACTTGTATTCGCAACTCCTTAAATTTTGCAATTTCCATTTGTAGGTGCCTCACCCGGTGGCCGTCCCAGTGGAGAGACCCGTCGCTGTCCCTGTTGACCAGCCCGTTCCAGTCCCAGTTCCCCAACCTATCAGGGTGAGTTTAATGAAGTATAACAAGCTACTAATTCACAAGAATATTTCGATCGTGTGATCAAATGATCATGAATCACAAAACAACAAAAATTTTCAACACACACCTTTTGTTTCAGGTCCCCGTCAGCCAGCCCTACGCCGTCCCTTACCCCAGGCCATACCCCGTCAGTGTTTACAAAGATGTCCCCTACGCCGTCCCTCAGCCTGTGGCCGTTCACAAACCTTATCTCGTCAGCGCTCCCTCTGCCGCCATCGCTGTGTCCCAAGGACCTGCACTGGCCCTGTCCCACGGATCTGCTCTGTCCCTGTCCCACGGTTCATCCTACGGTCTCTCGTATGGCTCTCTCGGCCACGGGTCCATCTCCCTCGCTTCCTCTGGTCATGGATGGTAATTGAATTCTTGTAGGTAAGTTTCAGATTTTCATTGATTCAAATCTAGTTTGATAGGTACTCGTATAAGTAATTTTCAGGTTTTCATTGGGTCAATCTAGTTTCTCCCACATTCTCCTCAATTAGATTGACTGGTATACAAACAATTTTCAACCAAGTTTCACACGGATTTGGGCTCTCTTGAAACCCATCGTTGCCTGGAAGTTCTACGTCAGACACCTCACCGTCTTCCACTTCATACGCATTCACACTAATAACCCGTCAGGTTATTTGAGTTTAATGGGTCAGAACATTGAAATTGTGTCGAACACGATTTTGAAAGTAAAATGGTAGTACTAATACAAAGATAGTTCAGAACAAGTGCCTAGCTCCCACTATGAGACTTTTCAATCACATAATCGCACCCCGAAATAATATTTCGAGTATATTATACTCGAACTTCATAAGATACGAACAAATGTTGACGAGTGACTAGCCATGTCTCAAGTGTGAAAGGCGGTGGTGGGGATGAGCTGTCGGCTAGGGAATGCCCTGAGGGCTCTTCCCCGTGATATAGATAAGTTTCAGATTTTCAAATCTAGTTTGATACTTGTATGCATACACTTACCCATGGGTAAGTTTCAGATTTTCAAAGGTACTCTTGGATTGATAGGTAATCTTTCAGGTGAGTTTCAGATTTTCATAAGTCAAACTTCCTTCATAAGCAAAGGATATTTTCATTTTCATTCAGCCAAAGTTCAAGCTTGTTAGAAAAGTGCATTGAATTTACGTTGAGCTCTACGATTAATACCGTAAAAAAACTTGCCAAGTTGTGCAATTTCCGATTCTAGGCTATTTGCCAATTAAACATTCGGTTGATTTTTGTTTTGATACACAAAGATGTGCTACGGGACCCTCAAACATTTTTCACAATATTTTGAAGATGTCGTGTTGGCGCAAAAAATGCTTACCAGGTGCGAGGAGAAATATTGTGCAAAAAAGAACATTCAATATTTTTCTGAAATATTTCTAATTTTCGCAGATCCGTCTATATTTTGTAGGTGAGGGCTCCCGACTATTAAATATTTTGCACGGAATTTTTGCGAAAACATTGTAGGTACCAAGTATATTTTTTGTGCAGAGAGAGGATTCTTTAGATGCAAAAATCAGTTTAATTCCAGCAAATAACGCACAGCTCCCAACATATAACACCTCTCAACGCAAATAGATAATATTATTATACGGTGGTATATGTTGAGAGCTGTACCTACCTCAAGTCGATTTGAAAAACCAAAACATGAGTATTTATATTTATGTTTCAGGTCTCTTGATTCGCCGATATGATTAACTCGACCGCATATCTCTAGTCTGATGAACACCTATCTCATTATCTCGTGGTTGTGACGTGCGCCGTTCTAGTATTATATTCGCTACTTGTATGATTTTAGTATGTTGTTAATACATTTTTTACTCCTAAAATGTCTTTTTCAATATAAAAATATCCCACGCCTTGTATCCAGAAATGAGTGCTATTCTTTAGTACAATGACATACTAGTACGTAGATGGACAATTATGATTAGTTGTTCCTATGTAATGTATAATTTGTCAAATCAGCGAGTGTTGAAATGCATTGAGTTTTTGAAGCTTGAACCTCCAACTGATACTTTCATGTTGCTTTAAAAATGAACCAAGCAAAGTGAATTGATTTCCTCTTCATTCGCTTAACTTACCTTATTTTCGACATTCTATACCTATTAATTAACCTAACTTCACCAAATATTATCCAAACCATAGCTGGGCGCTATTTATCATGCTGTCAGTGTTTATAACTTTCAAATCAATATCGTTACCGTTCCTTATTCCATCATCACTATCGTTATCTATAATATCATCACTATCTTCTCTTGTGATTCCCCCATTTACCTCTTGTAACTAAATCATCCATATCTAGCTATTTTGGATCACCTGTGTCAAGCTCTTTTCCAATATTCAGCCTTGGCCCATCTACCACTCCAGCTTCAGAAACCAAAACATAATGAATTTTTAAGGAACGCCAAATTCACTGTTAATATAATAGAAATAATCAATCGGACTTTTCAAAGCAAGAACTCAATCAAGAATGTATTTTTCAAGTGACTTTGTGAATACAAAAGCACAATATGTGATAACCGAAAACAATAACAATATTGCAGTCACCATAAACCATCATAAACATATTCATGCACTTCAATACTTTCCCTGAATCTGGAACATCAAGCCCTATTCTCTCTCTATAGTATACATAATATATGAGGATAGGATATACAGTACAGGCTACAAGTACTTCTTGGAATTTTTTCATTACTCAATTAAAAACCGAATATTTTATTTTTAAGATATTTTGAGTGTTTTCAACGTTGAACTTGGAAAACTTCCTGAAATTCAATATTAGTGATTCTTTTAAATTATTTGTGAATTATTCAGAGATTTCGTACAATGATAAATACTTGCATGAACAACCTGGCTTGAGATAAATGTCCTAAATTAATTGTTAATGAAAAATCTTGATAAAATCAGACAATAATTGTCTGAAAATAATATTAATTGTACCAATTGTAATAATTACAATAATTGTAAATTATTTACCTGCAACGGAACGTTACTAAGGGACATGCTGAATGCGGAAACCTGTTTTCAAAATGTATTAAATTAAAAAACAGGAATAAACCAACAACAATAAAAGGTTAACAACAAATTAAGAGATAAGCTTTAATAAGTAAACTAGGTATTTAAAGTAAGTCTACATAATAGAGAGTTAAGGAGAAATTAACGAACTGCAGCTGTACCAACAGGTAGATGAGTACCTACCTAGCGGGGTACTTAGGCCAACTCCCCCATTAGCACGGACGAACTTCGAACATTCGACGGTCGAATAGGACCATGAATACCCTTAATTCCTAAATGTTGTCATGTTGTGGTGCATTAATACTCCCGCCCCCTTTCCACTCCTCACCACCAACCACCCGCTCCTCCAACACCGTCCTCCGCCGCCGTCCGCCGCCACAACACCGTCCTCCACCGCCGCCCTCCGCCACCATCCTCCAACGCCGTCCTACAACGCCGTCCTCCCCCGGCGTCCTCCACCACCGCGCCGCGTGCCGTCCTCCCATCAAACCCCCCTCCCCCCATTCTCTTCTTTCCCACCCACATCCATTTACCGCCCACAATTTCAGTTTATGTGATGGAAGTCAGTTCATGAATAGCTAGACATACACGAGCGGATTTTTCCGGCGGATCATATCATCAACCAGATCAGTATCAGATCTCACAGATCCCAACCGCCGACGTATCCCATACACGAGCGGATTGATCCGTGAGAATATCCTTCAACACTGACTTGATTTGTTCGTGTATGGGGAAAACCAGCATGTCGGACGGATCAGGGGATCGGACGGCGGATTTACCGCTCTGTGGTTTCTTGAAATGTACACAAGTACACAACGTTGGCATTGTGTAGTGAGGATGTTTTGAAAATTTTAATTTCCTTCTTATCAGCGAAAGGAAGCTATTGTTCACGATTCAAAATTTTTAAAACTCGAATTTCCGAAAGGTTTTACACCAAAATCCGTTTCAGACCATCCTGAATCCACTGCTAAAAGACTCCAAAAATCAATGATTTGACATATGACATATGTAGGTATATATATATTTGTGTATGTGTGTGTGTGTTCATGTATGTGCCATTCCAGACGAGAAGTTGGATGAAACAAAATTAAACTTAGTGTGCCGTGAATTACAGAAGCGATTTTAGGCCATTTTAAGAGAAAATTGGAAAGCGTCAGTCTCTACAAGAATGTCTTTCGAAAGAAATTAAAAAAACCAAACACATTCCGGCAAGCGCAGAAACCCAGGCATTAATTTCGAATTATTAAATAATTAATTTATTTATTTTCATAAACAATGTACCTATTACAAGCAGAGGGTGACTTCATTTGTTGTAGTATTTACTATTTTTCACTCTCTTTTCTATTTTACTATTTTCATTCTCTTTTCATTTGTGGTCAATTTCGTATAACAGAAGTCCATTCAGGTACCCTGACATACTCTCATTAATTATACAGGGTGTTCCACTTCGTGACGGTCACAGGCTAGGAATCGATTCTACAGCTAATTTCTGGTCGACAATGTCCTGTAGCAATTTCTTTTTACTCGGCTAAAAATAAGGAGTTTTTTTCAATTTAAAGATTTTTTTTCGTGTTTTCGACTTTATATGATAAAATATGTGATAAAATGTGGTTTTCACCAATCATTGACTCGAAATGTCCGTTTGCCTTTGAACTGTGACCCGCTTCTATCAATGAGAGATGCAAGTTTGTGCACGGAGGAGTCAGTATAGGAATTCAGAGCTCATTCTATGTATATAATAAAATCGTGTCTGTTTGTCTCATCATCAGTTGAGAACGGCTGAACGTAAAAGTATGCGGCTGGTACCATTTGACGCAGAATTTATCTGGGAAGGTTTATGAAAAATCCGCGTTTAAATCTGTCCATCCGTTACAGCGCTATGAATGAAATACTACTAAAAAACGTGTTATAATCACTTCTATGAGGATGTTTATGCTTATAACTTTTGAACGGTTGAACGTAAATCCGATTATAAGTAGTCTCTGGATTCAGCTCTACGAGTAGTTTCCAGTGGAATGGGGGGGGGGGGGGGGTTAAAAGCAGTTAGGGTAGGGGGGGGGGGGATTACCGGGATTTTAAAAACTACTTGACGAATTGGAGTGAAACGTTGAAATTGTTTTGTGTGAACATTAGCGAAGGTTTCTGACCAGGTAGGGAGAGTCCTTAGTAAGTTGTAGTGGGGTGTGGTGGGAGGGGGGGGGGGGTGTTTCAGGGATTTCAAAACTACTTGACCGATCTGAATGAAACTTAGAGAAAATGTTGATAACCAATTATTACTCAAACCATAATTTTCACTTGGGACGCACCCTTGAACCGTAGCTTACGGTAGCAAACAACCACTCTTTGTCAATCCTGAGGTAGTATCTGTTATGAGTGGGGCCTGTCCTAAAGGGGGTGTCTGTTCTACCGTTGCGAAGCGCGGGTACACAGCTAGTTATATAATAAAACATGACCAGTGACATTATTTTGTAATTTATTGTGATGCGGGACCCTAGGTGCGCGCCTATGTCACCTATGCTTGAATCCGACCCTGATCTGTAGTATGAAGAAGATCCCCCCCCAAAAAACACTCCGTGTAAAAATCACCCTCGCAAATATCGTTCTTTAGAGGCCGGAAAAAGGTATGATATCCACTTTCCCCGCCCGCCCTTTTCCTCATTAAGGAGCTAAGTATAATGAAAAGCTTAACCACTTCACAAGCACCGTACCCCTTTCGAAATCTCCCCTTGGCGCTATTGCGAGACGTTTTTATTACTTCCACAAGCAACAGTTGTAGTTACTAATACTTGATGGTGGTGGTTAGGGGAAGGAGGATCAGGTTTGTAGGTAGTGAAAGTAATAACAATACTACAAATGCAAACTTTTTATACAAGTATTAGTTGCTTGTGGAAGTAATAAAAACGTCTCGCAATAGCGCCAAGGGGAGATTTCGAAAGGGGTACGGTGCTTGTGAAGTGGTTAAGCTTTTCATTATACTTAGCTCCTTAATGAGGAAAAGGGCGGGCGGGGGAAGTGGATATCATAACTTTTTCCGGCCGCTAAAGAATGATATTTGCGAGGCGGGGTGATTTTTACACGGAGTGTTTTTTGGGGGGATATCACATCTTTTTGTTGTTGAAGTGGGTCATTTTATAAAGAAGGTCTATGCAAAATTTCAAGTCGATTGGTCCGGGTACCCAGGCTGTAGACTCGGCAAAGTTGCCAAAATTAGCCTAAATTTCAGTTTTTTGTTTCTAAACGTTTTTGGGTTGAGATAATGGGTTAAACCTTTCAAAAGGCACTGGCTGATGTTGAAACGAAGCTCTGTGCAAAATTTCAAGTCAATCCGTGAAGGTGGAAATGCCTAACTGATTAAGGAGAAGAAGAACAGGTAAGGGTGAAAAACCGGGTTTTTGAAGTTATATAACTCGGCTCCCTTTAAAGATATCGACTTGAATCTTTCAAAAGGCACTTGCTACACTTGAAACGAAGCTCCGTGCAAAATTACAAGTCAATCGGCGAAGGTGGAGAGGCTGTAGCCTTGACCGACTAAAAAAAGTAGAAAAACATGGTAATTGGTTTTTTAAGTTATATAACTCGGCTCCCTTTAGAGCTAGCGACTTGAAACTTTCAGGGCTTTCTATTATCCACACCAAACAGATCCATACCAAATTTCAAGTTGATCGGTCTACTAGGAGCCGAGATATGGCCATAATTAGCCTAAATTACCCTAAATTTCAGTTTTTTTGTCCCTAATTTTTTTTTGGGTTGAGATAATTGCCTATTTCGTTCAAATGGCACTGAGCCATGCTATAAAGAAGGTATGAAAAAAATTCAAGTCGATTGGTCCTTTTACCCAGGCTGTACACTCGTCAAAGTGGACAGAATTTTCCTAAGGTTTCTGTTCTTTTGTTTCTAAAACTTTTTTGGGTTGAGATAATGGGTTAAATCTTATATGAGGCTCTGTCTCAAGGTTAAATGAAGCTCTGTGCAAAATTTCAAGTCAATCGGTGAACGTGGAGGGGCTCCAGCCTTGCCTGCCTGAACAAGGAGAAGGAGAAGGAGAAGGAGAAGAAGGAGAAGAACAACGTAAGGCCGAAAAACCGGGTTTTGGTTTATTATCTTCGATAATGAACCATTGGAATCGCCAGAAGAAAAAAAAACTCTGCAAATTCTTGACACAACGGTTTATTATCTTCCTTGTGCAGATCACCCTTCTGTCTATACCAGACTGTGTTGCAAATCGGCACCATACCATATTCTCACCGTACTCATACCATACCATACGAATTTCTTTCCTATCATACCTAACTGTACTATACCAAATCAGACATACAATAATATACCATACCATACTCATACCATGTCATACAAACCGAGTGAATATTGAAAAGTCATTTCTGACCTATATTTAAAATTTCAAGTATCTAGCTCATCATCAAAATTTAATTTGTTTAAACAAATAGGTATTATTTAAACAATTTTACAGACAAGAAACCGAGTGAATATTGCATTGTGATCCAGTTCTGAACTATTTTTAATATTTCAAGTCAATAGCTCATCATCAAAATTTAATTTGTATTATTACAAAAAGGTATTATTTAAACAATTTTACAGATGAGAAACCGAGTGAATATTGCAATGTGGTCTATCCCCGACTCACGGTTAAAATTTCTAGACTGTAGTTTACCGGGAAGATGAAAAAAGGTAGTTTTATTCTGGGCGTCTGGCGGTTGACCCACATGACGACCGTTTTCGACGCGAAAGTTTAGTGTTTTTCCTAAACCTTTGCGCGCTAACTGTGAACGAACGGCTGGTCGCACAAAAATCCAATTGGTCTTAAAAGATTCGTAATTTTTCAGGTCATTCAAAAGTGAACTAAAAATTATACGGTTCAGTTGAATATTCTGAGATATGACATCGTCGAAATTTTAAATTTCGTTTTGAACCCCTTCCCCTTGACCTAGGGTTTTGAAAAGTTTCGAGGATCATTGTGGGGTTGGTCCAAACCCAGAAACCAAATTTCGTAATTTTAGCTCAACGCTAACTGGGCAAAGTGCCACGGACGGCGTACGGCGTACGGCGGACGGACGGATTTTGGTTTATTATCTTCGATAATGAACCATTGGAATCGCCCAAAGAAAAAAAAATTTTAACCCCCCCTCAAAATTTGTTGGTTTACGTTTCAAGATACGTAGATTCAGAAAATCGAATAAAAAACTCTGCAAATTCTTGACACAACGGTTCATTATCTTCTTTGTACAGATCACCCTTCTGTCTAGATCACTAGGTCTAGATCCTAAATGTTAGATTAATTATTAATATCAATTATCACTAATTATTAACAATTTTATCAAGTACCTAGTGAAAATTATTATAATTTATTGTTAGGTATTAATAATTCGTATTTACTATTAATAATAATAATTATTAATTATGATTAATTAATACGATATAATTCTGGGGTTTTTAATACTACGTCGGTAATAATTGTTCTATAAAAGAAGTACCTACCAACAAACATTCGAAATTACCTTCATTTCCGTAGCACGAAACGCACCTCAGAACAACAAACTCGACATCACTTAAGCCATATGATGTTCCAAAGAGCTTGTAAGTATGAAAATGGACCTGTATTTCAACAGTTTGATTCACGATCCTGTAGTGAGGCACAATCTTTGAGCCTTCATTGTGAACGAACGGCTTGTCGTACAAAGCTGCGGATGGTCTTAAAAAATTCTACGGAACGAACTCGATCTAAATATGAAATAAAAAACATACCGTTCTATATGAATTTTCCGAGATATGAAATTTTCAAAATTTCAAAATTCGTTTTGAACCCCTTCCCCTTGACCTAGGGTTATGAAAAGTTTCGAGGACCATTGTGGGGTTGGTCGAAACCCATAAAAAAAATTTCGTAATTTTAACTCAACGCTAACTGGGCAAAGTGGCGCGGACGGCGGACGGCGTACGGCGTACGGCGGACGGACGGATTTTTTTTTATTCGATTTTCTGAATCTACGTATCTTGAAACGTAAACCAACAAATTTTGAGGGGGGGTTAAAAATTTTTTTTCTTTGGGCGATTCCAATGGTTCATTATCGAAGATAATAAACCAAAAACTCTGCAAATTCTTGTTACAACGGTTCATTATCTTCTTTGTACAGATCACCCTTCTGTCTAGATCACTAGGTCTAAATGTCTAGATCCTAAATGTTAGATTAATTATTATTATCAATTATCACTAATTATTAACAATTTTATCAAGTACCTAGTGAAAATTATTATAATTTATTGTTAGGTATTAATAATTCGTATTTACTATTAATAATAATTATTATTAATTATGATTAATTAATACGATATAATTCTGGGGTTTTTAATACTACGTCGGTAATAATTTTTCTATAAAAGAAGTACCTACCAACAAACATTCGAAATTACCTTCATTTCCGTAGCACGAAACGCACCTCAGAACAACAAAGTCGACATCACTTAAGCCATATGATGTTCCAAAGAGCTTGTTAGTATGAAAATGGACCTGTATTTCAACAGCTTGATTCACGATCGTGTTGTGAGCCGTCATTGTAAACGAACGGCTGGTCGTACAAAGCTGCGGATGGTCTTAAAAAATTCCAGGGAACAAACTCTATCTGAATATGAAATAAAAAACATACCGTTCTGTAATATTAATACGTATAAAGAAATAAGGAACTGAGGACTAGTGAATGATCACGACAAGATGCATAACGAGAATGAATGTATTTTTAGAGTACGAAAGGTGGTGAGGTTAGATGCGGAACATATGATAGATTGGATAAGCTTCGCAGTGTTGCCCGGTCAGCTGACTATGTTATTACAACTTCCTTTTTTTTTTTTTTTTCTTTTTTTTCTTTTTTTTTTTTTCAATAAACAAAAATTTATGTTACTAATTCCATGAGCGTCGAAGATGTTTCTTGTTCCGTCGGAGTTCTCCTCCAGAGTCATCTGGAGTTACAAAGTATGAACGAGGCTCCGCAGCAGCTCGAATGATGGTTGCTGGTTTCCAAGATCGTGGGGAGTCCCAATAGCGAACTCTTTCTCCAGGTACAAATGACATCGAGTTGGATCTGGCAGTGCGATCGGCATAAACTGCTTGATTCATCCGTTTTTGGGCTAGGTTGGATGTCACGGACAACTTAACGTTAGCGTTGAGTGATTCTCGAATGGTTGGAAGAGGTGTTTTCTGAGATCGACTATACAAACGTTGAGCGGCGCTGCCAAGATTATCTCTGGGAGTATTCCTGTCAAGAAGCAACGCACGATAGATGTCTGAATTGTCAGCTTCACATTTTCTGATCAAGTTTTTCGCGGTCGAAACATACTTTTCTGCAAGTCCGTTGCTTTTAGGATAATGAGGTGACGATATTTGATGGATGAAATTCCAATCATTTGCGAAATTGGTAAATTCATAGGAGGTATAATAAGTTCCACCGTCGGTTTCTAGGGTTTCGGGAATTCCGTGCACTGCAAACCATTTTTTAAATTGTTCTATTACATTCTTAGAACTTAGACTTGGCATTTTGGCAAAATCATAGTATCCTGAGTAGCTGTCACATATTAGTAGGTAATTCTTGTTTCCGATCGAGAAAACGTCTGATGCCACTCGTTCCCAAGCGCGTTGGGGAATTGGTTTGGACAATATTGGTTCATTCATGTTTTGCCGCTGGTGAGAACCGCATACGGAACATCTTGAGCAATATTCTGATATATCTGATGTATATTTTGGCCAGAAAACAAAGCCGCGAGCTCTAGAGAGCATACGACTAATTCCAGGATGTCCTGAATGTAAAATATCTAAAACATTTTTGCGTTCACTAGTAGGGACTAAAATTTGATCTCCTTTCAAAATGTAGTGATCATGAATGGATAAGTCCTGTCGAAACGTGAAGTATGGTTTGGCTAGTTCTGGAACATCATCGATGCTGTTAGGCCAGCCGTTCTGGATAACAGTGGTTAGTGTTTGAAAAACGATGTCATTCTGTATAGAGTCTTTGAAACGTTGTTGTGCGGAAATTGTAACTGGAGCAATATAGAAGACTTCCAGTTCATCTTCATTGTCATCTACCGGTGTATTGTTGCAGTCTCGGCTGAGAGTATCTGCAATGGGTAAGTCTTGACCCTTCGTGTAAGTCAGTGACACGTCATAGGGAAGAATTTCATACAGAATACGTTGAAGTCTAGGAGGTGCTGAATGTATGGATCTCTTAAATATGATTTCTAGAGGCTTATGGTCTGATTGCACACTAACCGGACGACCGTACACGTATACGTGAAATTTCTTAAGACCGAAACGCACCGCCAACGCTTCTTTTTCGATTTGTGGGTATAATTGTTGACCTTTTGAAAACGCTTTTGTAGCATAAGCAATGGGTTGACCATCTTGCAAAAGAACTGCTCCCATAGCTGTACTGGAAGCATCGACTGAAAGTAAAATTTCTTTCTTTGGGTTGAAGTATGCTAATACGGGAGCACTCATTAGTGTTTCTTTTAATTTTTTTAAGCTGGCAGAGTGTTCTGGTCCCCAGAACCATTCGGTGTTCTTTTCAGTCAGCAGCCGCAATGGACTTGTTATTTCGGAAAGGTTATCGATGAACTTTCCGAGATAGGCTGCGACTCCCAAGATGTGTTGTACTTCTTTAACGTTTGTGGGTGTTTTTAATGATTGTATAGCAGAAATTTTGTCTGGATCGGCGTGAATACCTTCTGCGGATAAAACGTGACCAAGGAATTCGACTTGTTGAACGTTGAAAACGCATTTGGATTTATTTAGGCGAATTTTTTTCTGTTGAAGTTTGATAAGTACCTTTTCAGTGGTGCGCTTAAGCTCTGGTTCAGATTTTGCATGTATTAAGATGTCATCCATGGCTACCTCAACATTGTCATATTCACTGAGTAATGATGACATTATTTGTTGAAAGACTTCCGGGGCGGATGTAATGCCAAATGGAAGACGGAGGAAACAATACCTACCCCAAGGAGTTGAGACCGTAAGATATTTTTGAGTTCTTTCGGAAACTTTAACCTGCCAGAAACCTTTTTCACAATCAAGGTCGTGAAATATTTTGATCCTGACAATTTAGTAGCGATTTCCTCAATTGTTTTGAGAGGATATGGCCGACGAACTATGTTTCTATTCAAATCGGATGGGTCCATGCATATTCGTAATTTATCACCTTGTTTCACTATTAGTAAAGGTGATGCGGCAGGTGTGGGTTCCGTAATTGGGCGTAATATTTTTAATTTAACGAGATTGTCAATTTCAGACTTGATTTGATCGCGGATCGAGTACGGAATGCGTCGTGGAGGCAGTATTTTGAGTTGGGGATTAGGAACTAAGTCAATATCATACTCAAAGTCAGAAATGCAGTTAAATTCCGTGGCTTCAATGTCATCGATGCGTTTGATTAAACCAGTCATTGTACATGCGTTGTGTCCAAATATTGGTTGGAAATTTTCATTAATAACTCTGAAAATTACGTTGAATAGTCTACCCCTAACTACTAGTGGGACTGTGCATTGACCAAGTACGTCAATTTTGCACTCACGATTGTACGTCGACAAACGTTTGGTTCGTGAAGGTTCGAGAGGTGTATGTAGATGTCTGTATATTTTGTAGGGTAATACGTTACATTGTGCACCCGTGTCAAGTTTGACAGAGAAACTGAATGAAGAATTTTTTAACTGGACTTTTTCTAGCCATTCGTCATTTGATGAACGAATGGCATTGACCGATAGTTCCTCGTCCTCATCAACAGTGTTTACCAATGTTGAAGGTGATGACTGTTGATGATGCTTTTTATTTTGATTCGATGAGCGGCAAAGTTGTTTATAGTGACCTTAACGGTTACAATTTTCGCAAATGGCCATAAATGCAGGGCATTTACGAACAGGATGGGATCCTCCGCAATAGCCGCAATCTTTAACTATTTTAGATTGTTTTGAGGTAGATGGAACTTGGACAGCATCGATATTTGATGAACTGATTTTCATTTTTGAAAACTGGATGTTTGCTTGAGCAGCTGTTCTACAAAGTTGGGTTGCCTCATCGAGTGTCAATTTTGTGACGATCAACAATTTCTTGCGGACTTCGTTGTCGTTGATTCCAACAACTATCCTATCCCTAATTAAACTTTGCTCTAGGGTACCGAAATCACACTTTTTTGCTTGAGTTTTTATTCTGACAAGAAATTCGTCAAAACTTTCACCATCATGTTGATGTAACATGTTGAAAACGTATCGCTCATAGGTGATATTGCATTTAGGAAGGAAATAATTGGAAAATTCTTCCAAAACCTCGTCTAGTGTAGGTTCCTCGAAATTAATAGTAAAAGTATTATAAATATGTAGTGCGTCTGGCCCGATTATTGACATTAAGGTTGCTACCTTTACTGATTCCGATTGAGCATCAAGTCGACTTGCAGTGGCGTAGAATGTGAATTGTTGTTTCCACAACGTCCAAGCGCTTGGGTTGTCGGAAGGGATTTCGAGCGGTTTCGGAGGACGCAGATTAGACGGGACGAAACGACTGTTACTGGCGTCATTTTCTCCCATCTCGCGGAACTCCGGCTGTTTTTGTTTTTTCGGCGGCATTTTCGCGAATCGCGACCCCACACCTGACACCATG
Organism: Stenodema calcarata; assembly: GCA_963920205.1. NCBI lineage: Eukaryota > Metazoa > Arthropoda > Insecta > Hemiptera > Miridae > Stenodema > Stenodema calcarata. The sequence continues at coordinate 32,621,774 of OY986055.1, read as the reverse complement.
TAATATTAATACGTATAAAGAAATAAGGAACTGAGGACTAGTGAATGATCACGACAAGATGCATAACGAGAATGAATGTATTTTTAGAGTACGAAAGGTGGTGAGGTTAGATGCGGAACATATGATAGATTGGATAAGCTTCGCAGTGTTGCCCGGTCAGCTGACTATGTTATTACACGTTCTATATAAATTTTTCGAGGTATGAGATTTTCAAATTTTCAAAATTCGTTTTGAACCCCTTCCCCTTGACCTAGGGTTATGAAAAGTTTCGAGGACCATTGTGGGGTTGGTCGAAACCCATAAAAAAAAATTTCGTAATTTTAACTCAACGCTAACTGGGCAAAGTGCCGCGGACGGCGTACGGCGGACGCAAACGGCGGACGGCGTACGGCGGACGGCGTACGGCGGAGGGACGGATTTTTTTTTTATTCGATTTTCTGAATCTACGTATCTTGAAACGTCAACCAACAAATTTTGAGGGGGGGTTAAAATTTTTTTTTCTTTGGGCGATTCCAATGGTTCATTATCGAAGATAATAAACCAAAATCCGTCCGTCCGCCGTACGCCGTACGCCGTCCGCCGTCCGCCGTCCGCGCCACTTTCCCAGTTAGCGTTGAGTTAAAATTACGAAATTTGGTTTCTGGGTTTGGACCAGCCCCACAATGGTCCTCGAAACTTTTCATAACCCTAGGTCAAGGGGAAGGGGTTCAAAACGAATTTTGAAATTTTGAAAATTCCATATCTCGAAAAATTCCCATCAAACGGTATGTTTTTTATTTCATATTTAGATAGAGTTTGTTCCGTAGAATTTTTTAAGACCATCCGCAGCTGTGTACGACCAGCCGTTCGTTCACAATGACGGCTCAAAGATTGTGCCTCACAACACGATCATGAATCAAACTGTTGAAATACAGGTCCATTTTCATACTAACAAGCTCTTTGGAACATCATATGGCTTAAGTGATGTCGAGTTTGTTGTTCTGAGGTGCGTTTCGTGCTACGGAAATGAAGGTAATTTCGAATGTTTGTTGGTAGGTACTTCTTTTATAGAAAAATAATTTTTCTAATAATAATTAATAATTATTATTACCGACGTAGTATTAAAAACCCCAGAATTATATCGTATTAATTAATCATAATCAATAATAATTATTATTAATAATAAATACGAATTATTAATACCTAACAATAAATTATAATGTAAGATAAATAACGGAACTTTTTGTTAACACGGGATAACAAGATTGTATTTTTTGTATGATCACTCAAAACAAAACGTAACAACTTTTTTGATCAAAACACGACCAATTCAACATATTGGAAACTCATGTGTTCAGGGCCTCATGTAGTTACCACTACACTACTCCCTCCGCTTCCTGAGACCTGTCCCCAGGTCGTATTTCCGCTTTGGTCATCCGATTTGCATGAAGTCGACGTGTCTTCTTGCCCATTTGTACATCAAAGAGGACCTCATTGTGGCGTTTTGTAACCACCCAAGGCCCGGTCCACAAGGGCTGGAGCTTCGGGCAGATACCCCTGCTTCTTTTTGGTTCGTACACCCAAACCCAATCGCCTTCTTTATGGAGTGGGCGCTTGGCTCGTCGGTCGAACCATTCTTTTTGGAAGCGCAACTTTAGCTGGGCTTCTTCACTAGCAAATCTGCGAACTTGCTCGAGGTGTTGCCTGAGTTTCATTGCGTAGGGCGTGTTCAGGGCTTGTGGATGCTGTGGTGTTCGGACCAAGTGCTCAGGTAGGTGCAGATCTCTCCCATAGATGACTTGCGCGGGGGAGAATCCTGTAGTACTTTGGGGGGTTGACCGGTAAGCCATCAAGAATAAGGGGATCTTCTCATCCCAGTCAGTTTGGCATTCGTTCACGAACATGGCCAGGTGCTTCGTCAATGTCCTGTTCAGCCGTTCCACCAAACCAGCTGATTGGGGATGCAATGCTGTGGATCGAGTACGATGCATGCCCAACAGTTTGGACACCTCCTTCACCAAGGCAGCTTCGAAGTTTCGCCCTTGGTCCGTATGCATCTCTAATGGTATGCCTGTACGACTGAAGACCTGCTCAACTAGAGCTGAAGCTATTGTAGCTGCCTCCTGATTTGGGAGCGCTACTGCCTCAGGCCATTTGGAAAAATAATCAGCTACCACTAGCACGTAACGGTTGCCCCGGTCAGATCTGGGGAAGGGTCCCAGAATATCAACCCCTATTCGTTCAAATGGCGCGCCAACTGTCATTTGCTGCAATGGTGCAGGATTCCGGCGGCCTGGCCCTTTAAATTTTCTGCAGACTTGGCACGTACGACACCAGGAACGGATATCAGACGTCATGCCTGGCCAAAAGTAGCTCTGCCTGATCCTGGCCAGACTCTTCCAAAAGCCAAAATGACCTCCAGTGGGTCTATCATGACACTCTGCCAATACCTGCTCACGCCGCCCCTGAGGGACAACTAGCTGTGCAATTTTTTTTCCAGCTTGTCCCACCCACAAATGGTACAATTTTCCTTCCCTCACGTCGAGTAATTCCCATCTACTTACCAGTTGGCGCACTGTGGGATCCACTCCAGTGAGCTCAGCATTATCTGGGCATCTTCCTTGGTTTTTCCACAATTTTACTTGTTCTATACCCGGGTCATTTTGGAATCCCTCTTCTTCGGGTGTGAGCTGAACCAACTGCGCTTCCACATCGTCTGCTTCTTCTCGTCGTTGGCAGTACTTGCAGTCAACACCACAGGGGCGTCTGGACAATCCATCAGCATTTCCATGCCTTACTCCCGCACGATGTACTATTTTGAAATTGTAGCTCTGCAGCTTCTCAAGCCACCTAGCCAACTGGCCTTCTGGTCGATGGAAAGAAGTAAGCCATGTAAGAGCTGCATGATCTGTTCGCAGACAGAACTCCTTGCCATACAAGTACTGGTGGAAATGGTTTATACTACGTACTACTGCTAACAGTTCACGACGGGTAGCGCAATAATTCCTCTCTTGTCTGCTTAGTGTTTGGCTGAAGTATGACACAGCATGCTCACTCCCATCGTGCTCCTGGGATAAGACTGCACCAACAGCATGGGCACTTGCATCACAGTCCAGTATGAAAGGTTTGCTTAGATCTGGGAAGGCTAGCACAGGTGCGGAGGTCATCACATCTTTCAATTTATGGAAACTGCTTCTGCAAGATTCATCCCACACAAATGGAACTTCAGCTTGCGTGAGGTGGTTTAGTGGCTTGGCAACATCTGCAAAATGCTTGACAAACCGGCGGTAGTAGGAGCAGAAGCCCAAAAAACTTTTCACATCTTTCTTATTTTTGGGCTCTGGCCACTCCCTAACCACTTTAGTTTTGTCGGGGTCTGTTTGAACTCCTCTTTCAGAGATAAGATGTCCCAAGTATCTGGTTTGACGCTTGAAGAAACTGCACTTCTTTACATTTACTTGGAGGTTAGCTTTTTGCAGACAGTTCAGAACTTGTTCCAACTTGCTTAGGACTGTGTCAAAATCTGGCCCATGAATGATCAGGTCGTCCAGGTAGGGTAAGGCTAGCTCTCTAGGCACTACAGTTTCCATCAACCTCTGGAAAGTTGCAGGGGCATTTGTCAATCCAAAAGGCATTACTTTGAATTGCCATAACCCCTTCCCGTAGATGGTAAACGCAGTCTTTTCCTTATCTTCTGGTTTCATCTCCACTTGCCAATAACCACTCTTCAAGTCAAGTACACAGAACCAACTTGATCCACCTAATACGTCCAGAAGGTCATGGATACAGGGGAGAGCATAGGAGTCCTTCTTAGTAACATTATTCAGTCTCCGGTAGTCTACACAAAATCGCGTGGTACCATCTTTTTTTGGTACCAAAACTACTGGTGAAGCCCAGGGACTTCTGGAAGGCTCAATGACATCTTGCTCCACCATTTCTTGGATCAGTGTGTCGATGTGCTTACTTTGGGAGTAGGGTATGCGCCGAGGTGCCTGTTTTAAGGGCCTAGTGTCCCCAGTGTCGATACTGTGATGCACCAAATGAGTACGCCCCACAAATTTACTCTCAGTGGCAAATGCAGCACGCCTTCGGTGGAACAGCCCTTTTAACCGCTTCCATTCTTGAGAGTCTGGTACAAGATCCGAATTTTCAAGAGCCACTCTCATCCACCCTGGTTCCTCAAGTTCCAACTGAATATCCTGTTCATTTGCCAGATGGTTGCGTACTTGCCTAATTGCCAACTGTCTTTTGGGAATACCTTCTACACATTGCCACCGACGCTTTAGAGGAATTTGAGTTCCCCAAATTACCAAGGTAGATTGCACTAGATCAACACAGGCATTTACCCTCCGAAGGAAGTCCAAACCTAATATAGCCTTATCTCTTATTGGCGCTACAAGGAAAGGATGTTTCACTTGTCGACCTCCCAACCAAACCAACACCATGCATTCACCACATACCGGTATTCCTTCGCCTGAAGCAGTGTGCAAACTGGTATATCGAGATTTGCATAATTTTGCCGTCATCTTCTGTGCAACATCTGGGCGAAGTAGTGAGACTGTAGCGCCTGTGTCTACCAGCATAAAGCATGCCCGTGCACCAACCCTTGCCTCCACGAATAGAGCTTCTCCGTCAGTTCGTGCAGTCCTAATAAAAGCATATGGGCCCTTAGTGTGGGGAGCCGAGGCATGGCCCAATTCCAAGGCTCCATTCAGTTTTCCGGATCCAACTGAACGACTTTGGCGGGGCGCAATAACTGCTTACTATTAGCACATTTGGCTCGAAGGTGTCACTTTTCATTGCACCCCCAACATGCTGGCTCTGAAACGGTTGAATCATTGTTTGGAGTTTGCTCTTCCATCAGTTGAGCTCTTGTTAGAGCGTCTTGAAGAGTCGTGGGCCCATAGCACGAGAGGATTTTCTTTGCCCCCTGATCCTGCAGGCCTCTTAAAAACGCGTGTAAAGCCATTTCATCCCGGCATTGTTCCGGCCAAGTAGGGGTGGCAAGTCGTACAATGCGTTCAATGTCCATGGCATACTCTGCTAAAGGCTCCTTTGGGCGCTGCCTTCTGGATTGGAGCTTGCTTTGCCACTTAAGTGCTAAGTGCTGTTGGCCAAATCGGAGCTTGAGAACAGTGTTGAGGCTATGAAAATTCAATCGTTCCTCTGGGGGTACTGTAGCGAGAACCACTCCCAGAGCAGTTCCTCGTAGGGCACCAGCAAGTTTTTGACCCTTGTACTCGTCAGACCAACTATTGGCAGCAGCCACAATTTCCAGATGGCCAACATAGTCTTCCCACGAAGTATTTCCCTCATAGAGCATAAGTGCACCCTTCTTTTTAAAACTCATTAGCTGTCTTTGGAATTCCGCTAAAGTCTCAGATGCAGTTAGTACATCGGATGTGGAAGGCCCAGCCTGTGTAAGAGTGGCAATTTCTTTCAACCTTTGGTTTTCCCGCTCCAAATGTTCAACCCGATCATGGTATATCTTTAACTGCTGCTGGATTGATTCCAGAGAAGGCTGCAGTGGCAGTATTTGATCCTGGTCGTTTGGAGTTGGTATTGTCGATTCCTCGTCATCGTTGACCACATGACTGCGTGTGGAAATCGTCCTTTTGGGCACTTGACGCGTTCTTTGATGTGACATGTTATCCCGGACGGGCCCCCAAAATGTAAGATAAATAACGGAACTTTTTGTTAACACGGGATAACAAGATTGTATTTTTTGTATGATCACTCAAAACAAAACGTAACAACAACTTTTTTGATCAAAACACGACCAATTCAACATATTGGAAACTCATGTGTTCAGGGCCTCATGTAGTTACCACTACAATAATAATTTTCACTAGGTACTTGATAAAATTGTTAATAATTAGTGATAATTGATAATAATAATTATTATTATCAATAATTATAATGATGTCTAGATCCTAAATGTTAGATTAATTATTAATCTAACATTTAGGATCTAGACATTTAGACCTAGTGATCTAGACAGAAGGGTGATCTGTACAAAGAAGATAATGAACCGTTGTGTCAAGAATTTGCAGAGTTTTTTGGTTTATTATCTTCGATAATGAACCATTGTATTCTACTAGAGCAGGAAACGTGGAGTGAGGTTATAGCCTCAAAGGATACCGATGAATGCAGTGACATGTTTCTGGGTGTTTTGCAGGGAAAAATAGATGAATCAACGTCTGTTTCAATTGTGCAAAGGAACTCGAAGGAGACCCGACTTAAGCCCTGGATGTCGGCAGCTCTATTAAACTCAGTTCGGAAGTGTCATAAGCTGTATAAAGTATCCTTGAAACAACCTTTTAACACAAGGTTCAAAATGTTTTTTTCTAAATATCAAAAAACCTTGAAATCAATAATCCGTTCTGCTAAAGATAAGTATAATGGAAATAAGCTCAAAAGCGTAGGTGGAAATAGTAAAAAAACGTGGGAGGTTATTAACGAAATCATTGATCGACCAAAAAATAAAAATTATATTCGTAGTTTAAAAATTGATGGAGAAAGTGTAGACACTGAAAAATATTCTGAACGGTGCGGGGACGTACTTAATAAATATTTTGCTAACGTAGGCTCGAAATTGGCAGGTGAGCTTCCTGAAGTCGAAATTGCAACTCAATTTAGCCACACGGGACTGAGAACCGTGAGACTAGCAGTGGTGAATTTCGCCTTAACAAGGTAACAGAATGTGACGTAATCAAATCAATTGAATCGCTTCGGGGTGGATCAAGTCCGGGTTACGATGGAATTGGTAGTGACCTTCTCAAAAAAACCAAAAATCTTATTGCGAAACCATTAAAGCATTTGATAAACCTAAGTTTCCAGCAAGGTATATTCCCATCTAACTTAAAGACTTCATTGATAACCCCTTTATACAAAACGGGAGACAGAGAGGACGCGAGCAACTATCGCCCAATATCCCTTGTTAGCAATGTTGCTAAAATATTAGAAAAGGCCTATAAATCTCAACTGGTAAACTACTTGGAGCGAAGCGGAATGCTCAGTGAGGCTCAATTTGGGTTCAGACACCAGAAAAGTACGCAAGACGCGATATGCACATTGAACTACAAAATTATTAAAGAGCTTGATAAGGGAAATAAACCGCTTGCTATATTTCTCGACCTTAGTAAAGCATTCGACACAATTTCACACAGCTTGTTTTTAGGTAAGCTACAAAACTTTGGCATAAAATGTGCTGAGTATAATTGGATAAAAACTTATCTTGGCAACAGAAAACAAATGGTTAAGCTAAATGGTACCCTGAGTTCTTGTATTGCTAATGAATCCTTCGGAGTTCCTCAGGGTACGGTCCTGGGTCCTGTTTTTTTCATAATGTATGTTAATGATTTGGGGCACCTGAATTTCCCAGGGGAGCCCTTGATGTTCGCAGATGATACTGTGCTCTTTTTTAGCAGTGACAAGTGGGAAACTACTCATGGCCGAGCTAAAAGAGGTATTCAGGTTGTAAATTCTTGGCTTATTGCAAATAAACTATCTCTGAATTTGAAAAAAACAGTTTACATCCCATTCTATCTTTCTAAGCCTCATGACACGATAATGCCAATGTCCGATATCCGGGTTCACACGACAGCTTGTGATTTGTCCCTATGCTTAACATGCCCGGCAATAGTCCAAAGCACTGATATTAAGTATTTGGGCGTAGTTTTTGAATCTAACATGAAATGGCAAAAGCAAGTGGCATATGTTAATAAAAACTTGCGAAAGCTTATTTATGTTTTTGCCAGATTACGATCGGTACTGTCAAGATCTCTTCTCAGGATGGTGTATTTTGCTCTTGCTCAGTCAATTATTCTTTATGCTCTGCCAGCTTGGGGAAGCGCTTGTGCCACAACACTGAATTCGATAGTTTTAACTCAAAAAGCCCTCATTAGAATAATTTCTAATAGCAGCTATCTTGCTCATACCGCGCCCTTATTCAAACAAATGAATATCTTAAATATAACCAATTTGATTAAAATCAGCTCAATCAAACAAATCCTAAAAGAAGGCTCTTTTAGTTTCCCACGGCATTTGACCAGCACCCGTTTTCAACTTTTGGGGCACATGGCGCTTCCTCAATACCGCACGACGGCGGCGCAGAGTATCTATAGGTACAAGGGAATAATACAATACAATCTGCTTCCGCCAAATTTAAAAAAAAAGTTATTTGAGCATCCTCTTCAAACTAACAAATTGTTGAAAGGCTTTTACATTAACAACCAGCATGTAAACAACTAAGAAAGCAATTAATAAATAATAAGCAAGTATGGCAACTAAGATCTAGAAGGAAAAATAATATGCAGGATTGTAACATTTTTTTTTAATTATAGAAAATAGCTACTAAGATTTGAAAAGAATAATACGTAGGCATGTTCCATTGTGATTGCGATTAATAGCTAGCTAGCACGGCTCTTCTCCCTACCACGGGCACTCGCCCACACAGGGGAATAGTTTCTGTACAACAATTTTTTCAACTTGTATTTATGCATTTACTTGAGAAATAAAACTTTTTTCATTTCATTTCATTTCATTTCATTGGAATCGCCCAAAGAAAAAATTTTTTTAACCCCCCCTCAAAATTTGTTGGTTTACGTTTCAAGATACGTAGATTCAGAAAATCGAATAAAAAAAATCCGTCCGTCCGCCGTACACCGTCCGCCGTACGCCGTCCGCCGTACGCCGTCCGCCGTCCGAGGCACTTTGCCCAGTTAGCGTTGAGTTAAAATTACGAAATTTGGTTTCTGGGTTTGGACCAGCCCCACAATGATCCACGAAACTTTTCATAACCCTAGGTCAAGGGGAAGGGGTTCAAAACGAATTTTGAAATTTTGAAAATTTCATATCTCGAAAAATTCATATAGAACGGTATGTTTTTTATTTCATATTTAGATAGAGTTTGTTCCGTAGAATTTTTTAAGACCATCCGCAGCTTTGTACGACCAGCTGTTCGTTCACAATGACGGCTCAAAGATTGTGCCTCACAACACGATCATGAATCAAACTTTTAAAATACAGGTCAATTTTCATACTAACAAGCTCTTTGGAACATCATATGGCTTAAGTGATGTCGAGTTTGTTGTTCTGAGGTGCGTTTCGTGCTACGGAAATGAAGGTAATTTCGAATGTTTGTTGGTAGGTACTTCTTTTATAGAAAAAATTATTACCGACGTAGTATTAAAAACCCCAGAATTATATCGTATTAATTAATCATAATTAATAATTATTATTATTAATAATGAATACAAATTATTAATACCTAACAATAAATTATAATAATTTTCACTAGGTACTTGATAAAATTATTAATAATTAGCGATAATTCATAATAATAATTAATCTAACATTTGATTGTGGTGGACAAGTGATTGTGGTATTTAATGACTTTTCCAAAGCGTTCGACACTGTATCCCACGACAGGCTAATACAGATATTGATTAAAAATAAATTTCATCGCACTTTCATAAAATGGATTCAAAGTTACCTAGAAGGTCGTGTTCAGCACGTTAGATTAGGAGATAAGTTAAGTGTCAGTGAAAGTTTGTCGTGCGGGGTGCCACAAGGAACAATAATAAGTGCTCTGCTTTATCTAATTTATGTAAATGGTATTTTTGATACTAAATTAAATGGAGAATTAGTGTCGTATGCGGATGATACTGCCTTGATTTCTTCAGGAAAAACATGGGAGGAAGCGAAAAACAACACTGAAAATGACCTCAAAGCTCTAAACTATTTTTACTCGAAACAAAACCTAAAATTAAATCACGACAAGACTAAATTTATGGCATTTTCACTCAGAGCAAAGGATATACCAGACCTCAATACAATTAAATGTCATTATAAGGAAAACTGCAACTCGATTCATTGTGACTGCCCTATGATTAAACAAAGCAAAAACATAAAATACCTAGGGATCCACGTCGATCAAACCATTTCTTGGGAACTACATGCGGAGGCCGTAAACAAAAAACTCAGAAAATTGATACATGTATTTTTAGAAATTAAAAATATCATGAATGCCAAAACAAAAATAATGGTATATAATGCTCTGGTACAAGCGCACCTGAACTATGGGATTGTAGCATGGGGAAATGCATATACAAATAAAATAAAAAATGTAATGAAGACACAAAAAATATTAATCAAAATACTCTTTAACAAACCCTACAGATACCCTACAGATGCACTATTTAATGACACAAAAATTTTAACATTTAAAGAGTTATTGGATAAAACCACGATAACAATCATATATAAATATCTATTAATGGGAAAATTTGATAGAATTAAAAACAACACAAGATCAGATAATAAAATGAAAATAGCACTGCCAAGAAGACACACTGCAATGGGACTGAAATGTTACGACTACTCTGGAATTAAAAAATTCAACAGCTACGATTTTGAGGAAAGTTTACCACAACTTAATCTAGAACAGTTCAAATTGAAAATCAAAAAAATGTTTGTAAAATGATTACTACTCATTAAATAATATTAATTAAATTAAGAAAATAATAATAATAATGCAGATAATGTAAAATATATAAGGTATTGATGTATTATTGATGTAATAAGGTAAGGTTAGTTGGACTCCAACCCCAGCACAAGATCATATCTTATTGGGGTTGTAGCATTTAGGCTAAATATACCTTTAATGTGTATTAATATGTTTTGTAGTAATCAATAAATGCAATTAAAAAAAAAAAAAAAAAAAAAAAAATTTATGATCTAGACATTTAGACCTAATGATCTAAACAGAAGGGTGATCTGTACAAAGAAGATAATGAACCGTTGTGTCAAGAATTTGCAGAGTTTTTCTCCATGGAATGAAAGAATACGGCTTAAATCAGGTTCTAAATTCGGATTCAGTAAATAATTGGAATTTTTCGAAGGGCTATTTTTGACACTCAAACGTGACTAGAAAATAGATGTATGAGGTATATCTCAAAAAATAGACATGATAGCGGAAAACGGGTTTCAGATTTGGGTTCAGAACACTGAAACCCCCCAACACCAACCTTCACCTCCTTTGCACCAAACAACGCTTTTTTTTTTTTTTTTTTTTTTTTTTTTTTTTTTTTCCGCGAGTGTTATTAGAGGCACTTGGGAGTTAAGTCAGTGGGTGTGGCAATACGAGGTTTCTGGAACAATTATTGGTGTTCAACTGAATAAAAAAAACTCTGCAAATTCTTGACACAACGGTTCATTATCTTCTTTGTACAGATCACCCTTCTGTTTAGATCATTTGGTCTAAATGTCTAGATCATAAATGTTAGATTAATTATTATTATGAATTATCACTAATTATTAATAATTTTATCAAGTACCTAGTGAAAATTATTATAATTTATTGTTAGGTATTAATAATTTGTATTCATTATTAATAATAATAATTATTAATTATGATTAATTAATACGATATAATTCTGGGGTTTTTAATACTACGTCGGTAATAATTTTTCTATAAAAGAAGTACCTACCAACAAACATTCGAAATTACCTTCATTTCCGTAGCACGAAACGCACCTCAGAACAACAAACTCGACATCACTTAAGCCATATGATGTTCCAAAGAGCTTGTTAGTATGAAAATTGACCTGTATTTTAAAAGTTTGATTCATGATCGTGTTGTGAGGCACAATCTTTGAGCCGTCATTGTGAACGAACGGCTGGTCGTACAAAGCTGCGGATGGTCTCAAAAAATTCTACGGAACAAACTCTATCTCAATATGAAATAAAAAACATACCGTTCTATATGAATTTTTCGAGATATGAGATTTTCAAAATTTCAAAATTAGTTTTGAACCCCTTCCCCTTGACCTAGGGTTATGAAAAGTTTCGAGGACCATTGTGGGGTTGGTCGAAACCCATAAAAAAAATTTCGTAATTTTAACTCAAAGCTAACTGGGCAAAGTGGCGCGTACGGCGGACGGACGGATTTTTTTTTATTCGATTTTCTGAATCTACGTATCTTGAAACGTAAACCAACAAATTTTGAGGGGGGGTTAAAAAAATATTTTCTTTGGGCGATTCCAATGGTTCATTATCGAAGATAATAAACCAAAAAAATCATTATCTGAATGAGTATTGGGATCCACCAAGAAGAAAAATTGCGTTTTTAGATCCGAAAAAAATCGCCAACTTGATCGAGAACCAAAAGGTGGAACTTGAGGCCAATTTTCATAATGGGGAACCGCTGATTCAAACAACACGTGGCTTTGTGTTTTTCTCATGAAATTTTTGATTCTACGGAATCAATGTAATTTCGAATATTTACTGGTACCAGCATGTATTATACTAGATTTGTATAATTTTTATAGTGAAATAGGTAATTATATAAATTATGGCTATAATAATATTTAATATTATAATGCCATAATTTATATAATTAGTTCATTCATGGTTTATTGAAATTAAATAATCTGAGCAAGTTACAGACCAACTTATCGAATGAACGCACAGTACCTCATCGCTTCGATTATTTCGTGTACCTAGTTGTAGGACTCACAAGGATATTATTACACACAGAACACAGACCTACATGACCTACATGACATGTAGGTCTGTGTTCTGTATGTAATAATATCCTTGTGAGAATACACTGTATTCTCTCTCCATACACCAGTTCACTATCACTTGGAATCTTGGTCCGCTTGTATTTCCGTAGTGTCCAATAATTGGACAATTGGGCAATTATTGCCGTCTGAGAAGTCCTCGGCACATCCACGACCTCATACCAATGCAACACAGTGCAAGTGCAGTGATTTAACAAAATTCACCATTATGGTGTTGCTCCAGCCATGCTTAAAGTAGGAGGACAATTTATTAAGGTCGAGGACTGTTATTTTTCACTTCCGGTTACCATTGTGGAATATTACGAATTGTCTCAAACAAAATAAAATAAGTAAGTATACAAAAAATTCCGTAATGTCAAATGAAGGTTTCCCAGTGAAACTTTAATGTTTGGGGAAGTGACATTTAGAATACTGACGCAATTCGTTTGAACCGCTTCACAAAACGACACTTCGAATGAAACCATGGGGCAACCCTGAGGTCAAGTTTGGGTCAAAATATATGTCTCCTCTCCAAACTTGCCCTCAGCAGTTTCGTTATATCTGATCTGTGGATTAATTCCAGCGTATAGGACTTCTTCGACTTCATCGACTTCTGTTCTTCTACTGTGTACTACCGTATACTACACTCAATATCACGTATGAACACTACTTTCTACCGAAGTTTCGAACCCTCTAACGAGGAGAATTTAGTTATCGATGACTCAGAAACTCTTCGATCCAATTGTGTTCACCACACCGACTGGTATGGTTTTCAACATTTTACTTCAAAGATCTTGGGGCTTCAACAATTATCTAGGGACGCGGGAGCGTCCCGCCCGCCAAGAAACCCGAAGCCCTGAAAACCGAAGCGACTGAGACACTGATTACGCGACGGAACTAGTTGGGGTTTTCACCCTACCATAGCTCGGTCCCCTGAGTGTCTCGAGAGTTGATTTTTTGTACACCAACTCTCCAGGGGCACGTGAGGACGTAAAACAAATTTCAGCTCTTGGGAACATCAGGTGTCGGGGGTATAACAATTTTAAAACCACTATTTTTCACGTTTTTCGTGTTCTTCTTCTTCTTCTTCTTCTTCTTCTTCTTCTCGTTGTTGTTGTTGTTGTTCATTGACGGGGCTACAGCCCAGCAGACAAATCGGATCGAGCTGAAATTTTGCACACACGTTTGTTATGCTCCAAGGGAGTGCCTTTTGACCATTTTTTCTCCCTCCCCCCATTTCCCCCCCAATTAGGGGGAAATAGTGTTTTTTAGGAATTTCAAATGGTCATAACTCCTTCAAAATTGAAGCTTTTTCAGATTTTCTTTTTTAGTTGTGTTCAGCTTTTCAAACTGTTTAATTTGAGATCAAAAAATGCTTCCTAAGAGGAAAAATAAAGGAGTTATGGTGATTTTTCTATTTTCAACAACAACTGCCGCAAATATTGATGAAAATTGGTGCGGTTGGTCTTAAAATGTCCGCTAGGTTGTCTAGAATATGCTCAATAATTTTGAACTAAATCTCAATCGATTTGACTAATCCACAGCCAAAAATACGTGAATAAATTCCACATCTACTGATTTGGCTAATTTCCGAAAACATCAAAGTTGAACGGTGGTCAGAAAAATTGTCGTAGAGTGGCGCCTGTTTATGGATCGATAGGAAATTTTATGGGCTTTCGAATGAGGGTAGCGCACTTTGGCACTTTTCCCAACGGTTCTCGAGTTATTCGCGATTTTTGGTATAAAAACGTGCGTTTTACCAGTTGCAAACTTTCTCTTTCCTCTTTCTCTTCGACACCAATAATTACAATTATTGTAATGATTCTCAACAACAAAAATTTGCACAATCCCCAAGAAAAAATGCAACCAATTTTCAAAAAATTTCCAATTCAAATTTATTCAAATTTCTAATTCTTTCTATTTTTTTAAATTTAATAATAAGAATAATTGTATTAAATTTTAATAATTGTTTTTAAATTGTTGATTGTTTTAATTAATCGAAAATTTTAAAACTAATATTTAACCAATTCGCAAAAATTTTAAAACTACTTATTTTTCAAACACATTTCAGATAACAAACAATAATTTCCAAAAAATAATTATTCTTGTCACAAAAACAAGAAACAAAAAGGCAAATTAGTAGGCGTACTAATTTTAACATGAATAATGTTTTTGCGGTGGCCCGATAACAAAGTTTAACGAAGTAAGTAAGTTAAGTAACGAAGTTTAAGTCACGAAATTATGTCACGAAGATTTTTAATGATTTTCACGTACAACCGAGCCGTTTCTAGGGAAATGAAACTTCTTTAGTTTTCAACGGACAAAAATCGTTCTCCATTCGTTGGAAAGCCTTTAATTTATGCATAAATTATATACTGCCAAAATCACTGTAAATATCGAAGAAGCTGAGATACAGCCCTGAGTAAATAAAAAAACTAATAAATTTTCCGCACATTTCTTAATATTTTCCATACAGACAAAGAAAAGAGATAAGGAAAAGGGGAAACGGGACGCAAAAACATTATTCATGTTTTGCATAGCAAATACCTCGTTCTATACAAAGTATAGAAGAGAAAAGATCCGGGGGGTCCAGGGGGGCTTGCCCCCCTGGCGAGGCGCGAAGCGCCGAGTTTTACTAAATTTTGACTAGGATAAAACTTCATTTAGAAAAACATTTACTAGTTACCTCGTAGGTACTTTTGTATTGTATAAGTTGTTGAACCGTATTGTATAAGTACCACTCGAAAACTAGCCATGCAAAAAGATGTGATATCCCCCCAAAAACAACTCCGTCGTAAAAACTGGCCCGCCAAAAAACCTCAGCCGCAAAAAGGAATGATATCCATTTTGCCCGCCAGCCACATATATAGGATGCTCAGTGCTTCGCACCTCGCTGTTGAGTGTGCATATAGAAACCTGATCCTCCTACCCCTAACCTCCACCGTCAATGTTTTCCTGTTCCCTGTCACCTTCCCACAACCCCCCTCTCACCCTTAGTCACCCTCGGTTTCACCTAATATGTTTCCTCTGTTACACCAGCAGGGAGCTTTACGCTTCTTTCAATGCTGTTGGCGGGAGCTTTTTGCCAGATGAACAAGCCTGAATTGACAACTTCATTACAGTTGTACCACCGCTGATTACTCGTGACCACCAGTAATACTTATGTTAGCTTGTTCATCTGGCAAAAAGCTCCCGCCAACAGCATTGAAAGAAGCGTAAAGCTCCCTGCTGGTGTAACAGAGGAAACATATTAGGTGAAACCGAGGGTGACTAAGGGTGAGAGGGGGTTGTGGGAAGGTGACAGGGAACAGGAAAACATTGACGGTGGAGGTTAG